>JANRGW010044948.1:993-12967 GCA_024733675.1 Psilopsiagon aymara
GGGGGGGGGGGGGGGGGGGGGGGGGGGGAGAATCATGCAGCAGAAGCAATGCTCTGCTTCTTTCTCTCTTCCCCTGTTATTAAGAAGGTGTCATAGCAGAGCGTGGTGCTAGACAGCAGAGGTAAGATGACAGCACTCCATTTCCGAATGCTCAGCCAGTCCTGAGGGCTGTAATCAATACAAGTTTTAAGCTTGCACAGTTCAGATGTATGAGGAGAAGTGACTCAGGTCTAGAAGCCCATTTCTTCTGTAATGTGCCTTCTAGCTTTTGCTGGACCTAGTCCAGCTTTGCTGTAAATGTGATGCTGTCACAGACAGCCTCTCTGTGAATCAGTTCTAACGTGGGACCATCTCAGCCTCTTCTAACCCCAGTGTCTGTCAGCAGACACGGAGCCTCTCCTGCCTCTGCTGGCAGGCTCAGCTGTGCTGGCAGTAGGGACACATGTCGGTTTCTTGTTGCCTGTCTCGCCTTGGCCTGCCTCCTTGGCCTTTGAAATGATTCGGGATGCCCACAGGATGAGTGCTTAAATGGGCCCATAAAGCTTGAGGTTTGGCTCCCCCCTCCTTGGTTTCGGTTGGTTGGGTAGGACCATGACCTGCAATGAAACTATTGAGGCCATTTGGGATTTGCGAAATAAACCTCGGGCTTGTTGTCAAGCTGTATTTGCTGGCACCTGCAAGCAACTTAAGTAGTGCCAACAGATACTGAGTTGATACAGGTGCAGGAATGTTCCTATTTTGGGGAGAGTTCCCTTGGAAAGGAGAAGAGTTTGATCATTGAACAGAAATAGGTACTGAAGAAGTGCTTCACTTAAAGGTACTTGTATAGGGCATGCACCCACAGTCACAGGTGAACTGAGGAAAACATGATCATGTGTTATATATAGTCTGGGGCAGGTGTGTGAACTTAGGGAAGAGGCTGCATAGTAGCATCGTGGTAATTGGCATGCAAGCACTTTTGGAAGCACCGCTCTAAGGACAGCACTACTTATACTGGTTTTTAACCAGTACTTTGACAAGGAATTCTTTGGACAGCCTTTCATATTAGGCGTGTGTCTGGAAAGCTGGTGCATGTTCAACAGCTAAAGGTAAATGCAGTGTATGTAGGCATGTGGATTCAGGGGCTTTCACTTAGGGGTAGTGTTTTGCTTGGGTTTTTATCACACCATCTGTAGTAAGGCTTGCCTCAAAATCTTTTGGTTTGAATCATCTTATTCAGAGTTATTAGGGAGGGGAGCTGCTTCTTAGCTTGCCAATGAACTGAGACAGGTTCTCATGCTGAAAGTGTTCACACCCCGTGTAGACGAGGCCCTCAGTGCCATGCGTTAGTGGTGGCCTTGGCAGTGCTGGGGAGCAGTTGGACCTGATGATCTTAAAGGTCTTTTCCAACCTGGTTGATTCTATGCACTAAACGCCAGCCAGAAGAGCTATGGCAGGATTAGAAGCAGTGCAGTATTCCCTCTCCACACTTTGGAGTAAAGAAGGAATTGAGAACTCAGCCCATCCTGGCTTGGAATGACTTAAAATAGTGCACACAGGAAATCAGGTATTAGGTGTCATCTGCATAGACCTGGGGACCTCATCTGGTTCTCTGTGATCTCTTCCCACAAGAAGACTGTTTGGATGCAGTTGGACTCAAGGCTCTTTGAAACAAGGGCCACAATAATCCTGCTTGCCTTGTACTTTATGTTTAAAAGCTGTGTTTCTATACTGGCAATGTAGGGCTAGAAAATTAAATGTTGCATGTAGTACTTGGTTGACAAAGATTTGTTTGAAGCACTGAAATATTTAAAGACCAGAACACCCAATGGGACAGAAAATGAGCCCTGTGCTGTAGAACAGTGCAGTATATAAAGAATCACGAGCCCCTGATGGTTACTGCTAATGTGATATTAATGTTTTTCTTGGGTAATGTAATACACCCACAGTATACAAGCACTGTAACAGTTACAGTCTTGGTTGATGGCCAGGGCATCTGGTTCAAATGGTGCAGTGTATTCCAGAGAATATGGATTCTTTGTGATATTCCAATGCTTTATTGATAATTGGAGGCAAAAATGACTTGTCGGTGTTTGTAAATTGCAGCTGGATTCTGCAGCCCTTGGTTGGGATTCTCACTGAGGTACATGGAATTGTGCGTGTGTAAGGGTGGCAAAAGCAAGCCCTGTGTTTACATGGTGTTGGAAGTTAGAGATGCTGCTCTGATTTGTGGACAAAACAAGGAGGTTGAAAGAAGGGGAGGTTAGAGGGCATAAGGCTTGTGTGGATTTAGTTCTGCTCTTACTAAATCCCCTGGGAACACAGTGAGGAGGCAGCAGGTATGAAAGCAAACCTGCACCCTTTGATGGAATATGCAGTGAGCTCCCTTTAGAGAGTAAGAAAAAGCACCTTTGGACCCAAATCCTGAGAGTAACAGACGTTTCCATGGTTTATTGCATTACATTGGAGACTGAAAAGTCCCAGCACAATAAACATTCTCCAACATGGGCATGCTAACTTTGTACTGTTGCCTCAGACCTAGAGGAGAATTAAGCTTTATTATAAGCAGCTCTGAAACTGAAAAGCCTGCTTTTGTGTTCAGCTAAAGGGAAGTGCAGAGGAAACTGACAGAGAATGAAGACCTAACCTGAGTTTTGGTTTTGTTCTCTTGCACTCGAATAAGGTGTGAATTTAAATGAAGTGGTTGCAAAGGAGCCTTAACCTGACTGCTGCAGCCCTGCCCAGCCTGCCTTCCCTTCAGAACCCAGAGCAGTGAGCAGTGTGGTGTGGAGCCACAAACCTGGCTACAGCTGGTGTGGTTTGGGTCTAGAAGCAGTGCAGGCATGCTTCCCCAGAGGCAGGGCTTGCTGTCTGAAGTGCTGTGGGTCTAATTGCTTTCAGAGCTTTATGGAGAAGGACTCTTCATCAGGGACTGAAGCGATAGGACAACAGTGATGGGTTCAAACTGAAACAGGGCAAGTTCAGGTTGGATCTAA
The DNA here is from genome assembly GCA_024733675.1 of Psilopsiagon aymara. Taxonomy (NCBI): domain Eukaryota; kingdom Metazoa; phylum Chordata; class Aves; order Psittaciformes; family Psittacidae; genus Psilopsiagon; species Psilopsiagon aymara. The sequence goes on from JANRGW010044948.1 coordinate 3,969, forward strand.
GGCAGAAGCTCTTCCCTGTGAGGGTGCTGAGGTGCTGGCGCGGGGTGCCCAGAGAAGCTGTGGTTGCCCCATCCCTGGCAGTGTTGAAGGCCAGGTTGGACACAGGGGCTTGAAGCAGCCTGCTCTGGTGGAAGGTGTCCCTGCCCATGGAAGGTGGTTGGAACTGGAGGAGCTTTAAGGTCCTTTCCAACCCAAACCATTCTATGTTTCTATGTATATTGGCAGGGAACATGTATGAACACAACAAGCTCTCCTTTGAATGTGGTATGCCAAGGTTAGGCAGGTCCTGAGCATCACTGAGTTACCTCATACTACTGCAGCACTTTTGGTCGATAGCAATAGTCATCAAAAAAGTGGTTTTTATACTGAAAACAGGACTGGTTTTGCTGAAATTAGCAAGCATGGTTTTGGGGTGGAATATACTTTTCTGTTTCTTTTCGATAGAATGTATGTGGTTTCCTGAAAGTTCATAGTTTTCCATAATTTTCAATGAATCTTCAAGAAACACTGGGGTGGAATTCGTTATTGCAGAGGACCAGCTCAGAATCCTTGTGCTGCAGGTAAATTACGGTGTGATCTAGTGAGGTTCCCTTGGATGGGGAAATGCGTTTTAGTGACAAGAAAGGACAGAGCTAACTGTACACAGGCAAGAGCAATGCTGAGACACTCCTTATGAGGTGCAGTGTCTGGCTTAAGCTATCCAAGTTCTTAAAGCTCCCCATGGGCTGACATGGAAGGCTGTAGCAGATCTGCAGGAGGTTTTCTGTTCCATGCTGCCAGCCTCATCCACCCTCTGGACTTCAGTGGGTTAATTTTGGCACAAACCTTCACCAGAGTAATGGAATTAGAGGGGTCTGGGCTGTAGCATGCTTCTCTTCCCTTGTGTAGAAGGTTCTTTGCCAGAGTCACAGCCTGTAGAAAGTGCATGGAAAACTGCTGGACCTGTAATAAGATGGTGCTATAGCATAGTGTGCCTTTAGCTGAAGGTAACTGTTTTTCTTGCCATTACTATTGTTTGCCCTGTGCAAGGCAAAGCAAATGTTATCCTCCACAAACCTGGCATCCATTGGTTGAACTTGAGTCTGTACCCTGGTTCTGGCTAATCAGACAAGACCCAGGTTATTATTCCGGTAAAATCACTTTTGGCTGAGTAAATCCATGAGGGTAAGTCTGTTGATGCTGATTAAAGCAAGGCATTTAGCCCTGAAAGCAGCAGAACTTCAAAAACCACAAGGAGGCAACTTGTAGGTTCTGCGTTAAGGTCATATTCCCAAATTGGCACAAAGGAAACGGTTTTGTTTCTTCCCAATCTTCCTTTTCTAAGTTAACAACTGTGGAGATGCCTTTATTTTTATGCAATTGATGAGTACATCAAAGTATCTTCTGGCTGTTAACTTCTTTTTTTTGGTCTTTATTACTGAAGTTGGATATAAAAGAGTATTTTGCTGGCTTTTACTAGGCCAGAAGCTTCTAGTTTTGTGTGTGCATCTTTATGCATTTAGAAATGTGCGACCTGATTCCCTTAAAATGACTTTTATAGATAGCAAGTAAGATAAAAAGTGCAACACAGAGATGATGGGTAATGTGCTTCAAAATTAATGTTCTGAAAGCTCGAGCAGTTCTACTGTGATCATTCATCATATCAATCCATTTCTGCATTCAATCCTAGAACAAGATTGTAAAACAAATCTTAATGAAACCCATTCATTGGAGAATTTGTTAATGCATTTTCATATCTCATACAGCTAAAAGTGAGCAGGGAGTTAGGTCTTGTCAAGTGCTTTTAAGGCTTTTGATGGCTATGGCTATAATCAGTAAATCAAATGGCTTCTGGAAAGTGAGGGAAGACCCATGTCAATGCAACTGAACCATGCTTTTTCCTTTAAGATCAGATGGGAGGGGGGAGCTGACCAATTACATGGTGAAGTCTTGCTGCTAAACAGGATTTTCATTCTTTATTAAGAATGATGCACTGTGTGACTCTTACAACTGATGAACAGTCTAATTCCTCAAAATCAGCTCATGCTAACGTCACATTTGCCTAAATGTCCTCTTAAAAAAGCAGTTTCTCAGCATAGACAGTGCTGCAGGGGTAGTCCAAGGATGACGCTATGCATAAAGTACATGAGACAGCTTCAGTGCACTTTCAATTTCAGCCCTTCTTGTTCCATTCGGCACTAATTTGTTTTAGTTTTAAGCAAGTACAGCTAATTCTGAAGCTTTTCCAGCTCCTTGTGTTAGAGGGATGTATTCTGGTCAATTCAAACTGCTCTCATGGCCTACTGTGAAGTATTCGCTCTAGCAATGCAAAGTAACTAACGTTGAGATGGAACCAGTAGTTTGCATCCATACTGCTGCCTGAAATTAGCATTCATTTTCTGTAATGATTCAAACTGAGTCACTGGAAGTTGTTGTTTTAGTTGGTGTCTCTTTTGTTGTTTGTGGTATGATGAAATACATATTTTAATAGTTCTTTTCAACCTGTACTTGCACTGTGCTCTGGAGTACACATGACAGTGTAAGTCATGTTTGACTAAGGCAAGAAGTGCCTGCAGTTAGTGGCTTGGGTTCGTTCTGGAGCAGCTGAGGAGCTTTGAAATCCATTTTTGTTTCTGCTAAATAAATAGCTATATAAAACTTTGATATGTCAGCCCAAGTGAACCTATCGATAGGGGTTTATAACACGTTTCATATCAGGGTAAGCCTACAGCTTGAAATAATTTGGTCTCTATATAAAGGATGTACAATTTTGAGGCCACTTCAACATTATTCTATAGAGAGATCAAGTTGTTCAATGGGATATTTAAACATTGGAGCACTCCTGCTCTAGGAATGCGTACAAGGAACTACTGAGTAGATGTGGGTATCTGTGTAACACTGTTGACTTTCGCGGGAGAATGTGAGTGGAAGAGCAGCATTTTGCCGGATTACTTTTATTCTGCCATACAGATAGACTCTCAGTTCTTTGAGCAGCTCTGCTTGCTTTGAATACAGTTACAGCACTTCTGCTAAGATGAAAATTTGCTTGGTGTCTTTCCTCCCCCAAGTGTGGGCCTTGAATCACATACATGCAAAGAAAGGGTTGGATAGGTACTTGAAATTCAGTTTGACTTACTGTACTGATTTAGGGCCATATTTTGATCTTAGAAGCTGCATTTGAACAATGTAATTAGTATGACTAACTGCTTCTGCCTAACTGTTTCCAAAGCTAGGACTAAACATGAGCAATAATTCATACATACCTGGCTTTTGCGAAGTGCTAAGGCAAAAGCATGATGCGATCTGTGTGACTGTAGCACTTAAGACAGGCCTACTTAGAAACAACAGGCTATTTCTCTGCATTGTGTTCCTTACCAGAAATGAAACCATCTCTTTTTCCCCCTGTATCCAAATGAATGCTACTTGTGATGCAGAGTCACGAGTTTGTAAATACCAGAATTGTTTATAAACTCATCTGTCCCTTGCACTTAAACACAGTCTTTAATCATATAGCAGTTGCACAAGATTTTTGCCGACTGCATGTTTCTCGTACTGGTTGTAGCACCTCTGGTGCTTTATGCCCAGCTAAGGAGGCTGTATTCCCCGCTCCTGTCCCCAGTGACCACGGGCAGGGTAAGAAACCCCTTTTACTAAGCATTTAGTTCTGCTGTAGTAGTGGTTTGTACTTCGTAGTGCTAGAGGTCTAAGCTTGCTCCACTGAAGATCCATGGAGGAGCTTGAGACGTAATACAAAAAGACATGCTGGTGTCAATGACCAGGGTTATATCCTCACCCAATGTCATGAAGGCTGTGGTCTGGAATGAGAAAGGCAGTTTCTGTTCTGTTGGAGACTGGTGGTGAGGAGCAGGTATTTCTACCATATATAAGCCCAAAAGAACATATCTATGGGGTTTTACAATACATTATTTGTATTTGAGTGAGGCTACAGCTTAAAATAATTTGGTCTTGATCTTAAGGATGTGCAATTTTAATACTAAGGATGTACAGATTTATTCTCCTTTCACTTAGAGAGGAATAAATTGGGAACAAATCTTTAGAGTTTTGTGTTTGTGTGATGACTGTGGGGAAAATGTGTATATATTCAGATTACATTTGTGCACTGTGCCAACCTGAGCACACTTGTGGGGGCTTGGATAGACCCACGTACGTACCTGAAGGCGTAGTGGGCACCAGCCTTGGTTAGACGGTCTGTGCTACAACTCAACAAGAAGAGGTTTCCTCTCGGTCACCTCTGCATGCTTCATTGTGCAGGCAGCAATGTGGGAATGTGGCTGGCAGCGCTGTGGGAATGTGTCAGGCTGCTCATCTCTTTGCCTGTGTGTCCCAGAAGAGGGACCATGCCACACTGAAGGGTGGGCCAGGGAAGCCCCCTTACAGGAGGGGCTGGGATGCTGTGGGTGGTGTGTATGTGCAGCATGTGGGGCAGCCTTTCAGTATCTTGCTCCATGTCCTTGCAAGGAGGTGACCTCTTCTCAGTCAGCCAGTCCTATGAGATACGTGTCTGTGAGGTGCTGCTTGTAGGGGTTTCAGCTATTGGGCAGTTTTGGTTTAACAAAGCACTTTATCTAATAACAGAATGCAATAGATAGGATAATTCCGGTGCAGTGAGGTGTTCTAGAGACTTGCAGTCATTGTTAAAGGATCACTGTTGTTTGGAAAGGCATTTTATGATTCTTCTGTGATGGTGCATTCTGTCAGTGGAGGAAAGTACGGGTTTCAGTGACTGAGCAAAATCCATCCTTATATTTTGGAAGGAGTTAGGTTGGTTTTTCTCGTGTTGCTTTAAAGCAGCTGTGTCTAGTTTAAAGTGATAATCCAAAACGGTCTGACATTTGAGTGTGTAAAGGCTGACATGTAGATATACTGCAGTGAGCAGAGCTCACTTGTGGAAAATGCAAGCTAGAAAATATGAAGTGAGGCATTTCCCGAAGTCACCAGCGCTCCAGACTGGAGCTCATCACAGAAGTCCACCCTACGCATGCAAGTCGTGCTGCTTTTGAGCTGCAACGGTTCTTAACTTGTGTTTCTGCAGTGTGATGTGCTCTGTGCTGTGCTTCTGCGTATTTCTGTTCCTCCCCAATGGTCTTGCTCAGACTGTGCCAAATGCAGCACAAGGTCTTTTCTATGAACCCACCCAGCCCAGATCCCAGCTCAGTTAATCTTGGAGCTGATAGGAAGGGCCAGTGATGCTTACAGCTTCTTCTTGGGCAAGGCAATACCACTAACCCAGTTAACACTGTGATAGGGATTCATTTCCTGGTAAGGGAGTCCTTTCAAAGTGGTGCCTCCAGTCACTAAACGGTTTGAGTACTGCAGCTATTGCATGTCTCTGAAGAGAATTTAGCAGTGGCTTTCTTCATGGACCTCCTCTAACCAACTCCTTTCTTGGCCTTGTTGACCCAGTTGTGAGTCCCCAAGAGGCTTTTCCCTGCGATGCTCAAAGAGGTCACTAGAGCATCCCTTGTGCTTGTTGTGCAACAAAGCCACAGCTGTTTCCTGGCCTCTGGGACCCTGTGTCCCTGCAGATGGAGAGGCAATATTTGCCTCAGTGGATGTTACTCAGTATTTTCTTATGTTAGCAATAATTGTTTAACAGATTATGAGCTGTCTTCAAGCAGCATGCTGTCAGGGATGTCAATGCAATTGAATGTAAATGATAACAATGAAAACAGCACTTCTAACTCCAGGTTATCTGTCAGAATAAACTAGGCAGGGGAGTTGTAAGTGGGAGTCCTTATTTTATGCTGTGTCTTAAAAGAGTTCACACAGGAAACCACTATTGTTGGAGACAACCTTTATGAAGAAATGCAGGCGTGTTCTCCATGTAGGCATAGAACCACTGTTCTGTCATTGTTTTGTCTTTAAAGAGATCTGGAAGAGGAGTGAGTAACTAGAGAGACATTCCTATTTGCCTCCAAAGAACCTTTTTTGCAGGTGATGGGGCTCTGACTCCATGGGATGTTAAGCCATAGCAAGTTAAAAACCCCAAAATCGGTATAGGAAGTTTGAAAACCATCAGTACAGATCATCTCTCCCTTTGCAGCAAAAGCAGGAGTAGGGGAACTGATCATCCTGAGCCTGGGAGCCTCATAGGCAAACTGGCAGAGGCTGGTGGGTTGGAAACCCCTTTCCTGGCCTGGAATGCAGGGCACTTTTTTGGCTATGTGGAGCTGGAAGAGCAAGCCCAAAGATGAGTCAGGGTTGTGGTGTTGGCTCCTGGGAATGAGCCGGGTTGGATGGGGCTCGGAGCAACCTGCTTCAGTGGAAGGTGGCCCTGCCAATGGCAGAGGGTTGGACCTGGATGAGCTTAAGGTCCTTTCCTACCCAAAGCAGTGTGGGATTCTATGATTCTATAAGCTCTTCAAGGAGCTCTTGAGGCAGTGGAGAGAAGGGAAGGTTATCTTTTGAGATGGGGAGTTGGTGAGAGGAAACGTGTGCAGGAAATAGAGCAATTCAGATGGGGGCAGGCCCTAACGTTTGTGTTTGCCTACTCTTTTGTCAGTTTTTTTATGCTTCCTGCTGAAAACATAAAAATATCCCAACACAGTACAGGGCAGTGTTTATAGCAGACACTCAAAAGCACTTGTTTTAGCAATGACAAATGGCTGGCCTTAATTAGTCGCAGGAAGGGGTAAAAGACACATGCTGGTTTTGGCACAAAGTGCTTCCACCAAGCCCAACCCCCAGTATTTCAAAGAGTCTGTGGCAATCAAACGTCCTGAAGTTACACTACTGGTGTATATCGTTCAAAAGAGTGTATAAAGATACACTTAATCATGCTGATGGGATTGGGCAATGGATGTAGGTAGCTACCGGAATGTTTTATTTAAACCCACTTGAAGTTTGCAACGGGACAAAAGATTTTGAGAGGAGAAGTTCAAATAAACAAAACTCCTTGCAATGAGCAAGTAAAATGCCTTGTTTGTGTCACTTGGTCGCAGGAAGCTTTGATGATGGCTGTGTTGGAGCAGTTGGGGGTAGGTCCTAATAAGTAAAGGCTTTCCATGACTTGATCTCATGTGGCCTCCTGGCTTTTCTTTCAAAACCAATGGGGTCTTTGCAGCTGTGAAAGGAGCCACCATCTCCTCGTGCTTGCCAGTGGCCAAGCAGCAGCACCGCTGTCTCTCTTGGCACAGGTCTAGTTAATTCACTGCGCAAGAGCCAAAGCAGCAGAGAAAAGCAAGGTCTGGGTCCTACAGTGGGTATGTTCATGCTTTGAATGAGACGTTAGTCATGGAAAGGTTAGCACACACAGATCTGGTGAGAATCCTGCTCGGGTTTGTGTCTTACTGGCTAAAACTCCTTCTGGCTTGTACAGCAAGCATCAAGTTGTTCCTACTGGTGTAAGTATTACAGTTCTCTGGTGTCCAGTTTGAAGTGCTGTGCTCTACGAGAAGTATTGCAGCTTGTGTGGCCAGCAGTGAAGGTGACACTGAGAGGAGCCACTGTGCCAGCATTCAGGGAGGAGAAAGAGTGATCATGTGCTGGTTTGGCTGCATGTAAGAGGCATCACATTTGAACTGAGTGTCGTGGTGGGGCACAGAGGGGAACAGTTTGGTGAATCTGTCCTCAGTTGAGGTGAATTTTTACCTGCTTAGCAGTCCTGTGTTTCATTTGCATAAACCCATCCTCTTGAGCTTTGCATGAGTAATTAATATGCTTAAACAAGGGAATAATCCTGTTGAATGCAGTAGGAATAGTATGTGGGGGAAAACTGTTCAGGGACTGAAGCTATGGGGAATGTGTTCTGAAATGAGTGTTTCCTTTAACACAGCCATAGCCTTGTCTAATGTCTAACTGATGTGCTCTTTCAAACAGATACTAATTTTGTCCTGGGCAATGCCCAGATAGTGGATTGGCCCATTGTCTACAGCAATGATGGATTTTGCAAGCTATCAGGATACCACAGAGCAGAAGTTATGCAAAAAAGCAGCACCTGCAGGTATTTGAGAACAGATTTATTTGCTGGTGAATGTCTTGTAGTGTTGTGCTTGTTGCTCGAGGAGAGAAGTAATCTGCTTATTCCAGTTTTGTCTTTTATCTCCTGGGGCTGCATCTGTAAAATATGTTTTCCAGGTAAAACAAAATCAAAGAAGAGCTATTTCTAAATAGGTTCTTTTCACACTGCGAAGTGTCTCTGTCTACTGTATGACTCGAATTTCCTACTTCATTTGCAGTTTCATGTATGGAGAGCTGACAGACAAAGATACAATTGACAAGGTCCGGCAAACATTTGAGAACTATGAAATGAACTCCTTTGAAATCCTGATGTACAAGAAGAACAGTAAGTACTTGATTGGTTTCTTCGTTAACATCAGTGTGTAAAGTTGTTGTAAATTAGGGTGTAAACTGCAAGTGCACATCTGTCAGCCTAGAGGACCGTGCTTTATGTTGTACCAGTTGATCTGGTAGAGATGAGAGAGAAATGAGAACATTAGGGGTGAAAGTCACTCAGGGAGGCAGATGAAGCTTTCTAATTTGGTCTGACGTCTAGTGCAGTTTGTGTGAGATGCTTTAAGACAGCACTCAAGAATCCATCAGCAGTGATAATGCACAAGCTTGGTTTCCCTTACAGACAGCACACTTTTTCAATGTTTTAAAATTTGATGTAGCAAAGCTGGTATTTAGATGTAGTTTTGGAATAGAAAGAACCCATCTTTTGTCCTGGAAGTTGAACGACTTCTGATGTTTTCAGATGAAACTGCCTCTTATTTTGGACAAAACAATTCCTTAACTGGGGTATGATTTTTTTTCCTAGGGCTTTTAATCTATAACTGCATGTGTCAGCAGATGAAAGAGATATTGAGGTGCCAGAGCGGGGCCAGAGAAGGGCAATGGAGCTGTGCAGGGCCTGGAGCACAGTGTGATGGGAACGGCTGAGGGACCTGAGGGGTTCAGATGGAGAAGAGAAGGCTCAGGGGGGACCTCATTGCTGCCTACAACTGCCTGAGAGGAGGATGGAGCCAGGAGGGGCTGAGCTCTGCTCCCAAGGAACAAGG
>JANRGW010044951.1:0-11729 GCA_024733675.1 Psilopsiagon aymara
AGGCCACAAGTCAAAACACAGTGCTGCACCAACTACTAAGAAGGAGAAAAATGACTGCTACTGCTGAACCCATGACACCTGGTCAGATAGCAACAATTTTATCATTAATTTTTTTAAATGAGGAACAAAGCTGTTAAATTCTGAGACCTTTCCTCTTGACGGAATATGCCAAATCAGCATATTTATTCCTTTTTTTTTTTTTCTGGCTTAATTATATGAACAGCTATAATCACTGCACAGGTATTATAAAATTTCTTCTTTGATGTTTGTCAGTCCACAGTGACCAGACAGGGCCAGAACACTGAGTACATGGCTCCTGGACTGCCCTTGGCTTGTGCACTCTTATCTTACCCTTGGGCTCAGTAGGGCGTCATTATTTTGGTGCTTTCACTTCCATGCTGATATCCTCCCTTATTTTAAGCACTGTTTGATATTTTTTCTCAGAAATTAAGTCTTGCAGCTAGACCCTCAGAACCATCTTCAGATTCCTCTGTTTTGAAGATTCTTATAGGCAAAAATACTAGTTCCTTAGTTTTAATTGTAAATTCCTAGTTTCTTGTTTCAAAGACGGACAGTCTTTGAAGATGAACAGATACCCAGCCTAGGAAGATATAAGAAAAAAAAAAAAAAATCACTTTGTGATCTATAATGCATTTCTCTTCATTAGTTTCCTCATCATTCCTAAGTACCCTAAGCCTTGGTGAGGTTGCCTTAGGTCAGAATCTACTCAGGCAATTTCTTCCCCCTTTAAGAGAACAGAAAGCAGTTTAATGACTTTCTAAATTCACTGCTACAAATCCTCTCAAGATTTATTTTTAAACCAGACAGAATATCCAGTCCATCATTGACTTTTCTTTTTTTTTTTCCATTGAGTATAAATTGAGGACAAGTGATGTTTTTTCACAACCTACTTAGAAGGTACAATTCAGCCTTTTAAAACTGCTTCAGCCTTGCCTATTTCATAAATCTCTGTGTCCTAGACGCTGTTGAACATTTAAAAATAGAATTAGTGTGAAGAATATGAAGAATGTTATGGGAGGGGAAATAAAAAGGAAAAAGAAAACCAAACCAGTATCTTTTATTATGAGCCTCCAGGGCTCCGCTAGAAATCTAAGGCTTCTTTGATACTGTCAGATCAAAATCATTTATCTCCTGTACAGCAATTTTAAATTTAGGGTTTTTTTTTTTTTTTAATTATTATTATTTATTTAAATGAAAGCCTGAGCTCTCAAGCAGCACTGATCTAAAATTTATATCATGGCTCAGGTTATGTTGTGTTTGTATTTTTTGTGAAAGATGGAGGAACCCAGTATTTCTGGGCTTAGAAACTACATGCTAAGTAAAAATCTTTCAGCAAACATTTTTTTGAGAACAAATGAAAAAAACCCCAAAAGAAAACAAACTTATTCTTACTTGGAGACAAAGTCGCTGGCTGAAATTCACACACATGGTACTGAGCATTCACATTTACAGTCATAACTTCATGTGGCATCATCACATTTCAGTCTTCAGAGTGATAAAATGCTTACCTGATACTGTGAGAAAAACAGACAGAAGGAAAATGTTTCATTGTTTTCTGTGTGCATGGTGGGGACATGGAAACATAATAACGGTTATGAAAAAATATTTTTTCCTTGAGGCTAAAGCAGACCAGAATTTATCACTATTGGATGTCCCACATATGACTGCGTTTCTTGGTAAACAAAACTTATCTACCACTGCTTAATACCCTGTTGCTGAGACTTTTTCTTCTAATCTGTGGTACCATACATAGGCAGCTTTTTTTGCATGCTTTAATTTATAGCTCTAAATCTAGAAATTATTTCACCAGTGCTGACAAATACCTTAGAATTTTAGGTCTTCAGGGAAGAGCCATCTGTTGCAATAGCACTAGCAATGTGCTAAGATCTGAAGTTGCAAGACACAGTAACTCTAGTGACATGTTTATATTAACAATCAGGTGCCTGAAAAAAAACCCATTTTTACAAAAAATGCTGAGTACCTACTATACCGTTCAAAAATGTGATACAAATAGAGACCATTAACTAATCTCTGAGTACTGAAAGTATCTTTATCAGGAATGTATTCTTGGATCATATTGCTTAAGTGAGGAACATCACCATAAACAGATGGGTGCAAGGTTGTGTGTGATATGTTGCGATATAGTAAAACAGTGTATGACTGATCGTAGTCCTAGCTAAATTGTTTAGACTGAACTGTACCCATGCAGCAAAAGTCAGAACTCAAACAATAACCACCTGAAACATAAGATGCATCTATGTAAGAACATAAATAAAAAAAAGTATTTCCTGAAGTTAGCCATAAATTGTTCTTTCCAATCCTCCCGCATTTGCTTTTATCTGAATTCACATGAGACACACAATTAATCTAGCATTGCAAACAGAGAAACATGGTCAATAACAGCTATATAGCACATTTGGCCTTAAGGATCCAGAAGACAGTGGTCATGTTGAGTTTAGGTCATTTAAGACTAGCAGATTTGTACACCCTACTATATTTCACAAGTTTACAATTATGTATTCAGAATCAATGAATTACGTATTCAGATACTTAGCAAATAGGAGATTGTGAGATCTATTTGCTTAATTTTCATCATCACCATTTAGCAAGGAAATGACTCAAATCCTGTTCACATTTAAAGTGCAGGGAAAACTCTCACTGATATATTATAAACCCAAATCCTGGCCTCATTAAAAAACCTCTTCATTTCAAAGTTGTATAGCTAGCAAGTTGTCTGCTGTCATACTGCTGCTTCTCAGATATGTGGAAGAAGTTTGCATGCATCTATTTTGCACAAATTTACTTTGTTCCCTCCAAAGGAGGGATGCACTGTGTTCTGATAATACCCCTTTTAGTGGAGCACAAATGTAACCTCTCCAGAAGTGTGAGACGCCTGAAGAGATGTGCATGAGGAGATAATTCCATACCCAAGACAGACTGACTATTATTGTCAATACCTTAAGGGCTGTTCGGACCTTTCTCCGCTCTTTTCCACTACACTGTGTATTCAATGTACACATAAAAAGTGTACATTGTTCTCCTTTTCATCCCTTCAAGATTTTCTTAGGTCATAAAGACTAAAAGATTACCTGACAAGTCACATATCTACTTTCACTGACCTTTATGTGTAACTTGGTTGCTCTGTGATGACCTCCCTCGGCATTTAGTACTCTCCCAAATATAATTTTGTAGCTTTTTAATTTCTTCTGGTTTTGATATAAAAGAACAAATGGAAACTGACTTAATGACCCTCCAGTGTATTTGTTGTTAACAGATTTCTCAGTTAAGAAGATCCAGCACCAAAACTTGATAAACATTTTTTAAGAGAATATGAGATATTAAAAAGTAGATGATTTATATAAATTGTAAAGGAAACACACAGATAGAAAGTTGTGTGTTTTAACCTCAATTAACCTTTTAAATCTGGTCATGTCATTTAAAGAATCTTAGGAGTTTATCACAGTAATTTAAAATTGATTGAAGCTGTGCTTTAAGAAACTGATACCAGTACCATTGCAATAAGAATTTTTTAAAATTTCAATGCAGTTTAAAACTCAAAGTTCAATAATAAAGATTTTAGTTCTGCCTTTATTAGTCTTCTTATTTCATATTGAAACTTATTCTTCAATAACAACAAAAAAATACTGTTTTTTTTTAGTAGGTAAGACAGTGGGGGAACAGTGGTATGGAAAGTATACAAGATGTGCCTTGAAATGTCATAAAACTGGTTTCAGTGTCCCCCTCAGCTCATAATATAGACAAAACGAGACTGCTTTACATGTATTGTAGAGAAATGCTTTATGAAGGAAGTCACTAGTGTTTTACGAAGTAAACTATTTTATGAAGGAGTTGAATGTGAAAGAGCTGCATACATAAATATACATTATTCCTCAGATGCAAGAAGACTCAAGAATTGCATATTATGGCCATGTGTATTTGGTGTGGAGAACTATTTAATGTTGTAAAGTTAGATCTTACTAACTCGTTGAGGAAAGTAACACTGTGAGATTTATAACAACATTGTTCTGAGCATCTCTGTCAGTAATTCAGAATAAACTCAGCCGTTACTGTATTAACTTATTTTTACAATGGGAATTGATCCAAAAGCATCAACAAAAATTATAACATTTCTGAAACAATGTTAAAATTCATAATGCTGACCTGAGTATAGAGATACCTCAGCGATTATTAATAAAAGTGGACGATAAAAAAAAATAAAAAGAATAAATATAGAGAATTTTAAGAATATATTAACATAAGATATAGTCTTCTGTCATGTTCTTAGCATGCTAACAGTTTCCACAATGTGGACTTTTGGGGAATGAATGTCTCAGAACCACAAGGATGTGCAAAGCAAGACCAGTGCTTTGTCATAGAAGTTATGTAAATCAAATAGTCCCTCAGCAAAATCTTACTCATAAGATTGATTTTATCTAAATAAAGCCACCAAGAAGAAGGGCATGTTCAAGCTTATTGTGGAATCTTGACTGTGTTATATTCACCTAAATTTTAAGAAGCAGTATGTATTTTTGTGCATGTCTGTCTTCTTTCTGCTCCAGCCTTCCCATATGAGGCTTGACATTGCAACACTGACCCAGAATGAACACAGATGCAGGATAGGATAGATATATTTAACCAAATTCAGAGCTATCTACAGCCACTTGATATTTTTCACTGAAAATACAGGAACTGTTAAGCAAACAAGATGTATCAGCATTATTGAATATAGCAACCTTTAGGAAAACATGATGGATCAGCATAATTTTCTTACTGGCCCTACGTTCAGTGTGATTCTCTTGAAGGACATAGGCTTGAGGGCCTTACATCTTTTGCAGTGTCATCAGACGGTGAGCAAAGCTGTTTATAATATCCAATTTTCAGATGGCCCTGCAAGTGTATTGTGGCAATACACTTGATGTTTCCATCACCCTAGTGGTGATGGGAACATCCACCCCTGTGAAACAATGAGGATGTGTTAGTGAGTATCTCTCACAGTTATTCTTAAAGTCTTTTGGAAGGTTTGTGAGTAATCCCAACAAGGTGATCTTGGAATTTGTGAGTAATCCCAACAAGGTAATCTTGGAATTATGAAGCATATAGGTGACTCAGTGTGTTTAATGAACAGACAATTACAGCTAGTCTAACCAAGTGGTTTCTCATCCATGTCTAGAAATACTTTATCAATGCAAATTTTATCATGGTTCATATAGAACCAGGATTTCTCCTCCCAAAACAACATACTAAAGAATAGGCAGACTACATAGAAGCAATAGAGAATTTATGTTAATGTATTTAGAAAGGGACTAGATTCACTGTTGCTTTGTGCTTTATTAGTGGCAGGGTCAGATAAAAAGGCGATGATGCAGAAGAATCATATCAGAGCTGCATTAGAGTTAAGAATAACAACAGTTTCAATTACTGTTCATTTATAATAAGGTAACTAAATTTAAGATTCTCTGCTGCTCAAGATCTTTATTATCATATGATTACTTCCATAAAAATGAAATATATCTTAATTTCGGATGATCAAACTATGTTTGGGTTTTTTAAGTAATGCAAGTAAAATGAGGCTTTTTTGTCACTGGGGACATAGTTCCTTGTGCTTGTGGATAAAATGGAGAAAAGGATCCAGGGCCGCCCAGCAATGACAGTTTGAATGAAAAGCTTCAAAAAAAAAATAGCGTGAAAAAATGTCTCAGGGACACAAAAAGTAAGATGTTTGAGAAATAACTTCAAATTAATGCAAAATAAAAGTTTCTTCTGCCACATGAATGACACTTGTCCAGTCTACTAGATCTTCTAATTAACTGGGAATATGAAGGAAGCTCCCTTTGAGGGATTGAAGCTTACAGGCATTGTGGCTACTTTCTTTTGCAGAGAGTATAAAAAGAACAATGCATTTGTTAAGCTCATAAAGCAAGTTAGATAAGCAGAAAATATATATATGACTAGTCATGGAAGAAATTATTCATAATGAGAGAAGAGTGTCTTTCAAACATGAGGGAGGGAACGGTTAGAAAAAGCTGTCAAAATTAGTGTTTTTAATACACTGGAGGGTAAAAAAATATTCAGACTTTGTCATATCAAAACCCTTCAAAATCCCTTCTTTTCAAAATTGCAGGTCTATAGTATCTTCAACAGATTTTTGTAAACATTTTTAATAGGATTCAGAAGCCTAGGAAACTTGTTTTGTTACAAAATAAAACAAACAGTTCTGCAGATGATTAGACTCCCTCCTAACAGTCCAGTGCTATTCCCCATACCACTGAGTTGAACAACGACAGAATAAGCCACACTTCTAGTAGCAGTAGTTTTTAATCTGTTGCAATTTGAGAGGATTATGCTGGATAAACACATACAAACAAAAAGCACAGCTCCCTCACTAGGACATTTCTTCTCTGTTATCCTATGCTCCTGACAGAGCTGGCTGGCCAAAAAAATGTGGGTTTAAAAAACTCCCAAACAACAACAAGAAGCAGCAAACAAAATAAACAAACAGCAGTTTCACTTGCCACAGTTTTGGCAACCCGTTTGTGTCCTTGAAAAAAATCCCCAATGTCTGGAGTTTGCATTTTCAGCACTTTCTGAAAAACAGGCTTCTTTTAAACCATTGATCTGAGCACCTAAGCTAATCCGATCAAGATTATTAAACTTGAAAAATTCAATTCTCAGTGAGTGAAAGATTGAAAAGTAAGCCTTTTCCCAGATGAGGTGTTTCTCCCAATAGCAAACACGCAAGTAATCCTTACGGCAGTGCTGTTCTTTAGATGAACAGATGACAATATCAATGTAAGCAAGTGTCTGGGGTTAAACCGTGACAGCAAGGACTGCAAGACCAGATGCAGTCAAGAACAGAGGGCTCATGTTAACAATGGAGTCAATCAACAAAGTCAATCACAGACAGAGGGCACATGATAAAAAGATTACAAGGGGTTTTTTTCTCTTTGTTTATCTCTTTTTCTAACTTTAGTTCCTTTACACACCAACTATTAAATGTTAACTGAAATGTATTTATTAAAGCAAATGTTGCTCCGGGTCCTCCAGTCAGAGGAAAAAAATAAATAAAATTGGAAATTAAGGCTGATATTTTAATGTAAAATATTCTTTTCAACTAGACTCTAGAGACCAGTGTTCGCCTTACAAGCATAGGAATTGGACTATAAACAATTTCAGTGGGGCACTTCAGTGAACAGAAAATATCTTTGTAGTGTGTGATGAATCTGTTCATTAATAGTCTCTTAGTTGAGCTAAAAAGATGCAGGCAATTTCTAGACTTGCAGGAAAAATAACAGTTTCACTCTCATATTAGCATTGAAGACTTTGTGAATGCACACACTTTATATTTGTGTGCTTTAAAGACCCAAAACTGAAATTTATTTTTCACTCTTTCCTGAAGCATGTTTAATCATTACAGGGCACTCAAACTCTAGATGTTGGAGACTTGGTAAGAGTTCTAACCCCTCTTTTGTTTCCAAACTGAAGGAAAGATCTTGAAGAGCAACACACTTTGAATGAAAAGTAAATAAGATGTTCTGAGTAGTAAATCAAAAAGGAAAGGACCTCTGTTCAGGAGGCCATGCTAAGTGTATGAGTAGCCCTTTTACTCCACCTTTCAGTGTCCATGGAAATTACATACAAATAAATTGCATCAGTAAATCATCAAATAAAAATCAGTACAAGAGCTACTGCTCCTGAGAAGGGCTATAATCTTCTCTACAACTTCTATTGCTTGTAGAAACTGAGAGAGCAATTGTCTTACAAAGAAAATAAAAAAATCTGAACATCAGTAGGTTGTTTTGGTTTTGTATAAGGCCTCCATCTACACGTGGATCTGGTGAAGCCCAGACAGGTGGACTGGTGAGATTAACTCAACGGCTTTCTTTCCATTACTATGGTATTACTGCTGGCTTACTGAATGTCACCTCTACTTTATGGTAGATGGAGAATCAACACACATACTTACCACAAAACCCTGTACTGGCTCACTCATTAACATCACTTCCAATTTGCCTATTTCTACACCTGGACAGCAGAGTCCATCAAAGAGCAATTAAACGTCTCAATTTGGTTTGAAACCTAAACTCCTAGAAGTAGTATCTAGTAGGAAGTTTAGTAAACTAAAGATGAAAAAATGTGAGTTATTCATACTTCGGGAATTTAGGCAAACATTTGAAATTTTCACTGTGTTTAGTAACTGGACACAATCACTTCCAAATGAACAAGTGAGGAAGATCTCACTTCCTAAACTCAGAAGACTCATTAAATAAAGTGCGCATAAACTGCATGAGAGTAGATGAAGTCTTTATAATAAGAAAAACCTGTCAAATCTTCTAGTTTTTAGGGATTTAAGGAGTTTTATGTCTTCAGGCATTTTAACATTTTGGTGTGGTATTTGTAGCTTTTGTATTACATTATCATTTATCAATCAAGAAACTGCTTTACTGTCCTAATGATATCCCAAAAAGGGATAAAGAAATAAATTCCATCATTTACATGAAGGGATGTTTCATGTAATTCCCTACCTAAAAGTTGTCTTTCTCTGCTTTCCTCAGGACAGTTGCTAAATTTCTCTGCTAAAAACAATTTACCCTGAGCAGTTTCTTGAGAATTTTACAGTTTAGTTTCTATGAGAAAATGTCCCTTTACAAAAAATCACATAGCTCCATAGTAAAGCAGCTCATGGAGGACAAAGTAACCCTTATCCTGAAGACAGATGTCACACCAGAGACTGCATATTTCTCCTGTGGAGATTACTATTTCTTGGGAATTCCTGGGCAATTTGGTAATTTGAGCTTTTGGTGGCTCCATACACCACATAGATTGCAACAGCTGAAGTCTTAGCACTCTGGGCTTGCAAGGTGATGCTCCCTGTTGTATGGCCTAGAGTAACAAAGAACGGTTTCTTGTTTGATAAAAATTCCTAGTACTTCACTATGACTCACTTTTTTGTTTGCTTTTATTTCTTTCCTTCAAGCACACTCAATGTACTACACATTTTTATTTAAGTCGAAAAGAATAATTCTGAGGTTTTGTTAAAATAGGAACTACATAACCCTTGCAGAGTGCTTAAAGGTCTGAAAATGAGGAATGTAATAGGAATTGACATAATATGTCACCAATATAAAGGCAAGGGCACAGAGATTTGGAAGAAGATTAAAGAAATGTTCACAAATATCTCCTATATGCCCATATCCCACAAAGAAACTATGGACATAGCAAAGGACAAAGATGAATGAACAGAAATTGATTGCACAGGAAACCTCTTGTAGCCTCATTAAAATAATCTTTTTTTACTGATGCTATACCTTAAAAAAATAAAGTCCCCTCCAATTTCCCAGTTCACTTACCTATTATGCACGTATTTAGAAAATAATAGGCAAAATCAGATTTGGCTAAGATTAAAGAAAAAAGATCTAACAGTTTTTATCCAGTTCAGGAACCAGGATAGGAAGTTTCTACCTACCAGGCATTTGAGAAAATCTTAAGCAATTTCAGAAAATTTCTTCAGGATTATGTGAATTCACAATTCTGTCTTTCCAAACTTTTGCTGGGAATTAGACCCCAATCGCTATGAAAGTGGTAACCCTGCACCACTCAGGAAAAAACAGAATGTTACGGAGTCTTTTTTTTTTTCAGCAAAAGAAATGCTCATTTGAGACTGCTTCTTGCTGGAAGCAGTTTAGCTTAAAAAGGAATGGTTTCAAGCATGTGCCAACATCTTTTCTTGTAAAAGCCTTCAGTTTCATAATCATGTAATTTAAACTTGAACAAGGGTCCAAAAGCTTTTAGGGGCTTGTGCAAATTGAATAAAATAATCTAGTGCTTGTCCGTTATTAAATCACATCATTAACGATTTTACATACACAGATTTAAATCAAATGAACAAGATAATAATGCATTTTACAGGAAGCACTTAAAGGCCATTCAAATCCCAAGAAATGAAGCATCAACAGGATTAGCAAGTCTTTTGGTGTCCCAAAGAACAAATATATCAGCTTCAGCAATATGAAAGCATTTGGTAGTGAGAAAATAAAAGTTCGATGTCGAAGTGCTCTATCACCATGGAAGGCAAGAATGGAAATTGTTGAATGAAAACAGAATTGATATTACTGTATTCATTTTTTCAATGCATTTAGGAAAAAAAAACCTAACAAAACCAACAAAATCCAAACCAAACAAAAAAAATAAAACACCACAAGCAAAAAAAAGAAAAAAAAACCCAACCAAAACCAAAACCAAACAAACCAAACAAAAAAAACAACAGAAAAAAACCATTTGATTTGACAAATGCTTTTGCAGATCTGAAAAGATCTCTGCAGATTGAAGTATTTGGAGAAAACACAGATTAAAAGTGTGGAACTTTCACGTATACACAGTAAAAAAAATTCAACGACTTTGCCTACAACACAGAGGCAATGCATGAACTGGAAAGACACATTGAAAAATTCAGTCCTCTAAAATGGTAGTGCAATTAAGTACTTTTAAACAAGAAGATATAGAGTTCTATTATGTTTTAATAGTCCATGCCCATGAAAAATATTCTCAGATTCCTAGGCTGAGTCTGAAAAATGTTGGAAAATCATAGGTGAATTCACTAAAGTGTGATATAATACCCTCTACAAAATCAAATATGAATTTATATAACTGTGTATGACATAAGCAGTGAGCCAAATGGATTTAATGCAAGGGAGTCTGATTGGGTTTTAAAAGCATTATAATAACATGCATCCTTTCCAGTTACTATTTTCTCAGTATTGGACAAAAAAAAGGGATATTTCTAACACTAAAGATATCTCAGCCATAAGACAGATTCTGGCCACAAGGTAAAGTAATTGATGTGCAACAGTCCTTCAATATGAAACATTCAAAGAGATATAAGGATATTTGTAAGCAATACGGATACACACATTTAGAAATCTAAAGGTTACAGAATAAACATTAAACCAAATCACGTTGATATTGTCACATTTCTGGAGGGTGTGCTCCTAGGAATAATCACCAGAGCAAAAAATGACAGGAGATGTCAAACCCATGAGATTTTCTTATATCTAAGATTCAGGACAACAGCTGGAAAGTTTATGAGATTTGTCCACAGTTGTCAGCTGACCAAAATTATTGTAAGATGGCCACAAGTCATCCAATTTAAGTATTTATAGATGTTCATAAATGGATGATGATACAGACTACTATATTTAATAGTATAATGTCATGGATTTTTAGCCTGACATACTTCAACTTGCTGTCCTGCATGGAAAAAGAGCATCAACCAGAATTTCTTCAGCCTGTTCCCTTAGCTAAATCGAATTACCATTCTTTCATACTGTCATAACAACAGGTATGAACCAAACAATGCAAAATAAAATGGCTAAAAAAGACAGTATCTGTTGACAGAAAATTTTCTGTTCTGGTCACTCAACGACTATGTTTAAGCAGAAATTTTATGCTTTCTTGCATGTGTTTCATAAAAATCATGTGCAGGCTATTCACTGTCTGGACTTTTTTGTGCAATTGATATATTGCTTCAGGAGTGAGTTTGAAGAGTAACTGTTCTTTTAAAGCACTCACACCTAATGATATCCTGGTGTCATGGGTTCAGCAGTAGCAGTCATTTTTCTCCTTCTTGGTAGCTGCTGCAGCACTGTGTTTTTGACTTGTGGCCTGAGAACAGCGCTGATAACACCAATGTTTTAGTTACTGCTTAGTACATT
>JANRGW010044954.1:0-24433 GCA_024733675.1 Psilopsiagon aymara
ATTTGTATCCTCTTCCCTTGTATTTTCCCTGGTCATTATTGTTATTGGTGGTAGCAATAGTGATTTGTGTTATACCTCAGTTATTGGATGTTCTTATCTCAACCTGTGGGAGTTACATTCTTTTGATTCTTCTCCCCCTTTCCCCCCCCCCCCCCCCTTTTTGGAGTGGGGGAGGGAAGAAGGAGGGGGAAGTGAGTGAACAAAACTGCTTGTTTTACAGCTTAAACCGCGACAGCTCCTTTAGGAGGGGGAGGTGGGTTGGCAAACTGCGTGGCTGATTTACAGCTTAAACCACGACAACAGATTTATGGATTTATGGACTAAACACTGATGTATTATATTCTAGACATTTTTTGATGCAAACTACTTGTTCTCTGCAATTCACAAACATTACGCAATGAATGATAACCACAGCTATATAAAAAATCGGAATAATTAGTACTGGGAGTGGCTACAATAAAGGACGTATAAATTTCCATCACCAAGGAATTAAATTTTCTGCCTTTAGTAGTAAATTTCAAAACTTCTCCTCCAGTCCTACATTTTCAAACTGTGAGTTATGATACCCAAGAGGGTCACAAGAGGATACAAGGAAGATTACAAAGTGTTCATACTATCCCAGTAGCACTAATTGCCCAGTTGTTTCCAACAATTAAAGGCAGACAGCTGTTCCAGGCTAATGGTACACTTGTAAACAATAAACAGAACAACTTCTTGGAGCATCTAAGCACAAGACCTGTGTTTTGAAAGAAAAAAAGAGGAAAAAGTTTCACCTGAAGTATTTGTCCTCAAGAATAGAACTTTAAAAGAATTTGTACTAGCAAAAATATATAAGAAATGCCGACATGCTGCTGTGAAAAGTAATAGTAATGAAGTTGCTTTTTTAAAAAAAAATTATTTAAATGTGAAATTCTGGTCTACCTTACATCACTTAACTAAAAGCTGTTTGTAACAGCAATTTTCTTTGTTCAAGCACATTAATTATTAGTACATAAAAGTCTTTGCTTTTTCTCTGTTTAGAAAATACTTTAAGTTCATCCTAAAGCATATTACAAAACCCAGAAAACTAAGTCTGCTGTGGTTGTTTTTTAAAGTATCATTAAATGACAAAAATACTTAGATATAATTTCATTTTCTATTTAATTTTGGTAATCGATTCTATTATGCCACTTAAATGATATTTACTACTTTCTATTATTTAATAATTTCCTATTAGGAAAAATTCTGATATACAGTCTCCTATTCCATGTTGGATCTTAAAGCGATGTTAAGTTTCAGATAACTATTAATTTTCCTTCCAGTGCCAGTTACTGCAACAGTCAATAAATACCCAATACAGCAGATCTGCTGAAACATAGCAAAGGTTTTAAGTGGGATTTGTGTTATTTTGCTGTCTTGAAAGGTCATATTCTCAAAACCTGTTAGGTGTTTAGGCATCTGAAAAATGAATGGGCCTCTCTAAGTTCTCAGCATGCACAGAATCACAGTATTGAATTCAGCACATCACAGTTCTAAATAGATGCTCTTTCACTGTTTTCACCCCATAATTAAAAGAATGTCTAATACCTGCCAATAACAGGTACAAGCAATTATCTTGCTTAAAATTGTGGTGTGTTTTTTTTGTTTGGTTTTTTTTTTTGTTTGTTTGTTTTTTTTGTTTTTTTTTTTTTTTTATGCACAGATTTTACACAATAAGATGCCCATATTTGGTACCTAGGTTCAGTTTTCCTTTCAGTCTGTACTGCATCAACCACGTGCACGTCCTAGCTACCTGACTGGAGTAGTTCAGTTCTCTTTCAGTTACTTTGAACTGTTGAATTGAAGATTCATTGATTTATAGAACTATTAACATAATAAGTAACTCTAATTGAATGAGTGTGCCATTTACTGTAGAACCCAGAATGCCAAAATTCTGCTCCATGTCCCCTGTTTCTTTCGGCTTCTGAATATCTCAATTCCAGCAATATAAATGAAATCATTATGTAAAAGGTATGGACCACTATTATTTCTAGAAAAACAAGCCAAGAAGCAAACAGAAATAAGCCAAAACCAAACAAACAAACAAAAAAAAAAAAACAAAAAAAAAAACCCTTTAAAATAAAAGAAAGAATCTGGCACTTGTAAAACAGTTACATAGTTCATTTAAATCCAGAAGACTTGAGGTTTTAATATCAGTCTCTAATAGTGATCTGTCCTATGCTGGTGATTATTAAAACCCTAAGAAATTATAGATACCATCTGCTACCTACTGGCTAGCTGAAGCACTCTTTCTCAGGCAAGCTTGCCATTAAAAAGGTGGTAAAGCGATCCGATCGAAACATCAAATGTCTCAAAAAACTGATTGAGTGCTAAATTCCATACAGATTCAGGAAAGACTCTGTTCCCTGAAGTTAAAGAGTTTCCACTGAGGTCACTAGACTCCTCACCTGTGTCCACTCTAGAAGCCTTTCGCAATCCCTATGAATATTACAGTTAGATCTCCTTTGGCAGCTATAGGGAGATCCTGGGAAAGCCTACTTGCACATTTACAATGATCCTTTTAGCATTGCCTGCTATACCATGTTCAGCTGCTGTGTGCTGGAAATTGTGTTAAAACAAAACCATAGCAGATCAAATTCCATATATTTACATCCTCAACCAATTCCAAGGTTCTGCATGATAGATACTAAGGTGAATATCATGGTGTCCAAGCCAAAACTGATGTGACAAATTATTTGAGTCAGAGCCTTCCAGTCTACAGAAGAATTTTTCACCAGACCCTTCAGTTCTCTGCTTCCCAAGAAAAGGACCTTATTGTCCCATTCCTCCCTCCAATATAAACATTCAGTTCCCTCACACCTCTCAGATAAGCAGAGGATTCTCTGAGTAACCCCACAGTGCATACCTAGTGAATTAGATAGGAAGGTGTTATTATTGCTTTCATTTGGGACACAATAAAGTGAATGCAGAACAACACTCTTTTTACATGAAAAAGGAATCTAAACTTCCAGAAAAAAAGAAGACATAAC
The DNA here is from genome assembly GCA_024733675.1 of Psilopsiagon aymara. Lineage (NCBI taxonomy): Eukaryota > Metazoa > Chordata > Aves > Psittaciformes > Psittacidae > Psilopsiagon > Psilopsiagon aymara. The sequence continues at coordinate 3,009 of JANRGW010044954.1, forward strand.
AAATGCCCAGATATCAAAGGGACTAGTTTGAGAGGACTGAATGAGGGCTGGCACTGAGTGTAGGGAGACCTGGCTTCTCTGCTGTCAGTGTGCCACTGGAAGGTATGGGTACACCAGTGCTAGAATGAGAAGGAAATTTTCTTTCCAATAGCTTGCCTTGGGCTGATGTACGAACACACATACTAGATGGTTATAATTCATGTAGTGTGATCACCTCCATAATAATAGTCTGACATTTGATTTCTGTATTGAATATTTGTTGCTAGGATTGACTGGTTGCAGTCTGACTAACAGTGGTTGTCTTGGGATTGTTACACAGATTTGCAAACTTTTTGTGAAATAAATGTTTACTAGATTAAGCTGAAGGCAAATGGTGAGAATAACAGGAATTCTAGTGACATGAAAATATTTTTCTTTCTCCACATGAGGGTTTAAGATCAAGTTTTAAATGTCTGTTTCAATAGAAAGCGAGAATAAGTCTAAAGCCATATACATATATGGAGGTGAAAACAATGGCAGGTTTTTTTAACCACAAAAGATTAACATATTTCACTGAACTACTACAGCCTCCACTTTCGAGGCCTGGGATTCAATTTCCTTTATGTGATGGTTAAGAGACCTTTTCTGGGTGTGTCTCACATCAATTAAAAAGATGGAAAGCACTGAGGGAGGCTGAGTGCCTGTCCATGGTGAGCAGTGGGTTGCTGGTGAGGGGGCAGAGAGGGGATCATGCCCCAGGAAGGTGGGAGATGGTTTCCTGTGTACCTGCTCTGAGGCTGCAAAGGTCAACTGCTGGGAGATAGTGGCACAGACTCTGTGGCAGCTGTCAGGGGACAGAGTTAACTGGGCCTGGGGCTCACCAGATCCTTCTGCCACTGTCTGGAACGTTCCAGAACAGCTCACAACACATGTTCAGGCTTGAAAATGAGGGTGAGGATGCAAGAGACCCTGACCCCATAAAAAGGCAAAAGCACTTTTTGACCATGTAGTGCATGACTCCTGAGAGGGGGTGGTGGCGGGAGCAGTGTTTGGAGGGATTTCACGGTGGGGTAAGTACCTCAGAGGATTGCAACTCACTGACTGAGAAAAAGTCGTCGGATCCAGGGAGTGGTGAGCCTGTTTCTTTTTGCCTTTTTTTTGTCTACTTCGGATATCTGATAAGAATAAGAATTTGTCAAGACTTTTTGTTCTTCTTGGCACAGTTTTCGGGAGGTTTACAATAAAAATCAATTGCTATTTTGTTCTTAACCTCGGGACTGTGGTTTCTCCTGCAAACTGCTCAGGGCTCCCCCTTCAACTGCCAGGCTGAAAGGGACACCTGAAAAACTGGTGAGAAACTAGATCCAAGTTACCAAAATATAAAGGGTAGGTGGAAAATATGCCAAAGGGGTGAAAGAATGTATAGGGTCAGGTTTTGTTCCGTGCTAATGGCAGGCAAAGCAAAAATAGCCTTTCAGAGGAGTTTCATATGAATTGAATCAGAAAATAAATAGCAAGTAGGAGACAGATTGTGAAGGAAAATACTTCTTAAGCAGAGGAAACAGCTTGTTTGGTCGCTTGTTTCTACTGTATTACTCAGGTGTGTCCATAAAAAGGTTATTCCAGTGTTTCATCATTCCACAATGATAACCAGCCTAATATTGCTTCTATCCATTACTGATAACTTCAAGTGTTCAAACAATTTCTGTCAGTTTTACTTGAGAAGGGTTTTCAGCAACATGATATTTACTCCACACCTATTCCTCGGGGAGCAAGAGTCTATGGATTTCATAGCATGTTAGCATAAATATGTTGGACAGGTTCTCTTTTTCTTTCTGCATAAACAGCAGTAAGATTTCTGTTTGCCCTGGGGCTACCAAATGAAATGGAAATAAAATCTAGTCAGATATTTAAAATTGGGAAGTAGAAGCAGTTTTAGAGTCAGAAAGTATTAACACCAATTTGTTGTGTGAAGCGTCATTCAGAAAAAAATCCCTACAGATTCAGAGTTTTTGTTATACTGCTTAGCTAACACATAAAATTTGCCTCAAATCCAGTTTTTGTAGCACTCTACATTAAATGAACTAGCATGCCACGTTTTCAGTTCAATACATTGTAATCAGATGCATATAGCAAGGATATAAAGATCTGTGTTTGCAATTTGTGAATATAGCATATACACTCCATAAACTTGTAAAAATAAGACCATGGAGTGGTTTTGAGCCACTTTCATCAGCCTTGCTAAGACCAGCCCTCAGCAGAGACACTGTTGGAGTAATAATTTTCAGATTTTGTTGTAAAAAGCCATCATTTTGCAGTTCTGATCAGTTGTGTATATCTAGTTCTGCCACCATAAAGATGAAGGCATTTTGTGACAATGCCTTTTTCTTTTTTTTTTTTTCTTCCACATCTTGGGTGTGCTTTGTTGTACAGGAAAGAAAAAGTTAAAGGATAATGGCTGTGCTAGGCCTATAATCTTCAGTATTTTTTCAATCAAAGGGAATGTCCCATAGACTTAAGTGCGATCAAGGTCATTAGATAAAAATTACATACTTGATCGTGTCAGTCTCTTACCACAAAAGTCAGTTGCAGAAACTCTTAAGAGTCAATTTGGAGTGTAGAAAGTGGGTATTCTTTACTGCATTGCAGTGCTGGACGCACATGTGAATGCTTTTGCAAAGGTGAGCACATCTATTGTTTGTGGGTAGTAGTTATGTATTTAGCATACTCATGTATATTTACAATGTTTCCAAGAAAGCATCTACATATTCACAAGGTTTACATGAGCTAATTGTAATGCCTGCATCCTAATTATGCATGTAACTTCTTGCTGAGTGTGGGTCTCTGGTGGTCACTGGTAGTCTTCTTCACTGTGTATACTGAATGACCGCAGTGCTTGTGCATGCTCACGAGGTCCTTGAACTGAGTTAGCAGTTGGTATGTCCTTGTTTCTGTTCTGTTCCAGTCTCTGTTATATTGTAGGTTAGTATCTTTGGTCTTATTGTTTCCTTAGTTATCAGTCACATGACGTTCCTTCCCCAGTCAGCTGGACATTGCTTATTCCTTACATGTTAGAAGTTAGAACAGTTTGCTGTATTTTCCTGTGTTCAAAGGTACACACACTATTGTTAGTTTAAACCCCTAAGTAAAGCCTACAAATCAAAAGTCATGTTATTGCATGTCTGTCTCATGTCATGAAAAGAATTTTTGAAGTAGGCTCTTTGGTGAAAGAATACTCTAAAAGTGATTTTCAAATTAATTTAGGAACACCATTTCTACTGACAAAAGAAAAATATCGTAGGAAGATCCAGCGTGATTATGTTAGAGTCAGCTCTCCTGATCATTCTATGGACGGGATGGTTCAACCCTAGCACAAAGGACGATGATGATTTGGCAAAGTGCAACAGAAACTTCTCGTACTTTAGTATTTCACTTTTGTATGGCATGTTTAAAATTCATGAATTTCACATTTGCATACAAACTGTATTCCAAACTAGTCTGAGGTAGTATTTACACCCAAAATTTCCATATGAATATACTGATTTAGTACCATGTACGCAATAATTTCAAAACTCCGTAAAGCTAACTGCCTTTTAGTCTCCGTCAGTTCCTAAGAAACACTTTGGAGAAGGTAGATACTTCTAGAAATCTGAGATAGCTGCCATCTCCCAAATAACTTAAGAGGTATCGGTGTCAGAAGGTTGCGGAATAAGCTTAAGTGGACTTGATTAAAAGAAAACAGATTTTTCCTCTTGTCCTGATCAACACATTATTCTAATACAAATTCAGGCATCAGGGTATCTTAGCACTTTCTACTAACCAGGAACAGAAACAAATACAAGTTCAGACATCAGGGTATCTTAGCACTTTCTACTAACCAGGAACAGAAACGAAATACTAATCTATGTGCATAGAAGAACCAAATAACCCAACAAACCAATTTGTCTAACGGAAAATAAAATGGACACAGTATTTTTATTTTTTTTATGCTTATCCTCAACTTTGTTGACTTCGAAAATTTTAGCTGTACAGCGCGGATAGATAGATAAAGATCCTATGCTCTGCTGTTAAAATTACAACAAAAATAGGGAAAATATTATGCCTCATCTGAAAAAATACCGTGTAAAATAATTGCTGATAATCAAAGCCCTAATATTTAATCTGCTATTAGAGAACAGAATGAAAATGTTCAGGAAGATAAAGCAAATTTCTTGCACATAATAACATTTGTTGTGATTTTTCTTGCGCATGTTTTCCGCAGTAGTCCATAATTGCTTACGGTCGCAAGGCTACAGAGATTTTATTACATAATTTCTAAGTAACTTTTTCAGCCAGGATATAAAAACATTACAAAGGGGAAATGCTCAACCAAACTTACTTTAGAATGTTCTATGCAACTAGGGCTGTTCTCATTCTGGAGAAAGGCAAAAAAAACGAGTTCTAAGCATAACAATTTACTCCACTATTTACCATTTAAAATCCATTTTTTTTCATCTCTTGCATCACAATGTTTCACATAGTATTGCATTCAACTTCCTCAGCAGTTTCATAAGTTGCAAAAAAGGAGTTGTGTTTAAGAAGGTGCAAACTTATATCTAGATAGTATAGTTTAAAGCCACCTTGCCATCTGTACCACGCTGTTTCCATGATGCCAGCTAGGTGTAAGCCAAAGACTCAGGTCAGGTTTATCTACTACTCATGTACTTTGAATTGGAATTGCTCCAGAATAGTATCACAGTGGAAAAACTCAGTTAATCTGTTGCCTGCCAAGTGGCCATCAAGCCACTCTTCTTACTCTCCCTTCTCAGCAGGGCAAGTGGAGAGAATATCTTGTCCTTACCTTACTGTATATTTATATAATCATTGTCACAGGTAAAGCAGATTTGGTTTGGAAAGTGAATTTAGTTGCCAATCAGGTAAGATACTGTTAAAAGTATTCATTCTGTCAAGCTATCTTAATACCATCATGTTGGTACTTTACAAGATGTTGATACTTATAATTTGACAAACGATCATAAGTATGATACCAGCTGCCAAAACAAGAGCAAACTGCACTATTTCTCTTTAAATCTGGTATTTTTTTTTTTTTTGTGGTGCACTGCTTCATACTGTATGTTACGGAATTGTTTCACTTCCTTTGACTGTTGCATGATTTATGACCCAGGTCTTTCAAGACTATAAAAAAGAACCTGTTTTGCAGGTGATTCTAGTTTTAACAAAAACTGAGTGGGAGCAAGGTTTGGGTCAGCCGCTGCATATACTACCAGAAGAATCTATAAAAACTGACACAGACAGTTCTAGAAGTCATGATCTGTAAAGAAGTTATGAACAAACTGAAGAGCTGTCAGAACATAAAGATTCTCTTTTTCTTTTGCCATAACTCAATTTTCTTTTCATACCATATGCAGCTGTAGTTGGGTGTCTAAAAAGGTATAGAAAAGTGTCCTTCAAAATGCCAACCCAGAAGTGTGAAATATACTTGATGTCAATTCCAAAATATTGTTTCAGCCTTCGAAGCATCATGCCAAACCAATCAATAACACCTATAAAATTTGTGTAATCTGAATATGGAAAACCTATTTTATTATACAAAAACTATTTCTGCTGCTACTAGTGGCAGTGACACTGAAAGGCTTTTTAAAACAGAATCTTTTTTTTATTTTTCCTTTAAAGTATTCCATGGAAAGAAGGGAGGATGCTCAGTAATATTAATTCATCTAAAACATAGGGAATTTATGCTGGAAGAAAGCTTTATTGAAAGCTGTGAAAGTGTGAGAATATTACATCTTAAAGACTTGGTATAATCACATTTTAAAATTGTCTGTCTATGTTTGACTCGTGAAAGGATCATCTTTCCTATATTTTTTTCCCCTTTTGGGATGACATTGAGGGGTCTGTTCCTTGTCTTAGTTGGTAGCAGGGAGTTGAACATTAGGACTTTACTCAGTTGTGACTTAATGCAAACCCAGGATTTTCTTTGGAGAATTACTACAGCAGAAATCTGGAAATGCCTTTTCAATTCTTCTCAGAAAATGCGAGCCTGTTCATTTGCCTCCATATTTGTAAAGGAGTTTGGGGCAACTGTGTAGCTCCCTCTGAATTTGTAGTTATCAGAGTTATGCTTTAAAAAGGTATTTTGGCAATATTGTTCTTCATGTATTTGTTCTTTTTGACTTAAAGAAAATTGTTACAGTATCCACCAGAAAGCTCTTCACTTTAAAAACAATGGCATGACACAGCACATGCAGGGGGAGGGGGAAGGAACTAAGCTTACAGAACTCCTCCAAAACCAAACAAGCCCCACAAAAAAACCTTGAAATTAAAATATTAGAGCAATTAAGTCTTGCTTGTACAAAAGTAATGACATGCTGGGATTTGGCATTATAAAAGCTTGAAAGATGTGACAGCAATAGCATTCCTAATGGGAGAATGGCATTTCCTGTACTTGTGGAGTTACTTAGTGTTAATCGTCAGCAAAATAAGGATGCCAGCTGTTCCATGACATATTGATACAACTTTGCTGAAGTTTTACTTGAAACATCTTTAAAATATAAAGATCTAAAAACCTGTTGTAAGAGCAATTAAAAAAAATTGAAATTGCTAAGGATCTCCAAATAGTATACCTCAATGAAATGAAGCTCTGCTTAACTGCAGAAGACTTCATAATTAAAATACACTGGGGGCAAAATATTAAAATATATATTCTGCAAAGAAAGTTTTATAGCACAGCAGCTTTCTTCTCACACAAATAACTGCAATACAAACACTACCAGATCCAATTGTGCTGTTTTACACAAGCGTAGCTTCTTCAGATAAGGTAAGCTGCATTTACCAGCTTTTTGGGGAGCTGAGAAACACTATGGAGTGGTCCTGGGATTAAACTGAAGTGCCACTGAAGCAGGTAATGAAATTCTGTTCAACTCCAATAGGAGAAGAATTTGCACAAATGCTGCAATTCACTTTCATGTAGCCTGGCTCCCAAGCCTACTGTCCTGAATTTTGGTTTGGGAGAATAAGGGCTTATGGCTGCTTAAAATAGTTTCTAGGATTCTACATCTTTGCAAGAGTACGACTAGGGCTTAGACGGCCATGCATAAGGAAGAGAAAGCTGTATATATGTCACTCAAAGTGGATCTTTTGCTCCAGCCCACAGCCTCCCAGTGCATGCACAGGTCATACAGCTATGACAAACCTACGCTTTATTCTGGTTCTATTGCCAAAGACAGCTTTCACAGAGTCAATTTCAGTCCCTTTATTTGTACAGTATGAATCTCCTCTAATTTTTTGTGCTGGCTTTGGCTGGGACCAAATTAATTACCTTCCCAGTAGACGATACACTGCTGTGTTTGGAGTTTAGGATGAGAATAATGTTGAAAATACACTGATGCTTTAATTGTTGCCAAGCAGTGGTCAGGGACTCTTCAGCTTCTTGTACTGCCCAACCAGTGAGTAGACTGGGGGGCACAAGAAGTTTGGAGGTGACAAAGCTGGGAAAAAAGGGTATTTAATGCCATGTGATGCTTGGTATATAAACTATGGGGGAAGCTGACTAGGGGCCCCTGCTTGGGAACTGGCTGGGCATTGGTTAGTGGGTGATGAGCAGCTGCATTTTGTATCATTTGTTCTGTGAATGCATTCAACAGATACTTTGGAGAGATGACCCATAGACTAAAAGGGATGACAACGTGTGTGTATATTAAAAGGCAGGAAAGGTGGTGGTGATTAATTTGGGTGTTGAAAATAGGGACCTGGACATGATGTAAATGGTGAAGAATAAGGGGTAGATATAATATGCAAAACAGGTACTATAATGCTATATAAAATACAGACTGAATTCTACACAAATGTGTGCATCTAAATGCATTAAGAAAGTGTTAAGTAGGTAACTCAAGTTGTGAGTTTATCAAACACAAAGTCTTTAGGTAATGTGCAAAAGTAAAACAAAATTTTTTAAATACACACTTTTTCTCTGGTTTTCCTTACCACTTGATTTAGTGTCATGAGCCTTATATTAAAAGATTTAAGTTTATGACAGTAAAACAGATGGAATTACTTTGACCCATCTGCGCTTTTGAGCATCTATGTAGAGCAGCAAAGGAAGAAAAGACAGTCCTTTGCCTTCAGGAGAAGCAGCCTGTGTACCTAAAATAGTGACAGAAGTCAGCTAGACTGTAGCTGCTTCTACGGCAACTCTTGCTCTTTTCTTGCACCGAAGTCTCAAAGTGAAGATTTGCTTAAAATTGAGGTGATCCTCTGCTACCATCTTGGCTAATAATGAATCTCAGTGTTCTTAATATCTTTAAAGCACTAAAGTGTTGAAAGCCTATAATAAATGGCCACCAGGAGTCTTTGATATATGCAGAAATAACCTGTTAGGAGTCATTTTTATATCTCCAATCTGTTCAAGTGAAAGTCAGAAAGGTTACATGAGGGGCTTTATTTGCTCATTTGTTTACTTTGGTGGTTGTTTTGGTTTTTGTTTGTTTGTTTTTTTTTTTTATGTCAGTATACCTTGCTCTTTTGTGTCTGGATATGATGCCTCATCCTTGCTAGCATGCCACAGCTTCACATGGCTTTTTGTTGGGTATCACTGATCTTAGTTTTTAGAAAGGCTTATGTTTGTGTGGCTTGCTTTTCAACTATTCAGTTATCCATTATAGATACAAATAGAGGTACATCTGCTTCCTTTGAACTTTATCGTTGTTGATTTGGCTTTCTTTTTCACTGCTTATATTTTCATTTTCCCCTTGTGTGTCTGCTGTAGTATGTTTTATTTTCCTTCCACATGCTTTAGGAAAGTCTTTTGTGTTAAATAAGAGTGAGGCTGAAGAGTGCAGACGTAATTGTCCATGCTGCTTAAGTGGTTTTATTTTGAATCTGTCCAAAAATCCCCCTCTTAGAGAAACTTGATAAAAAGTTAACAACCCCTAAGCAGTGTGTGTACGAGCTAGTTGGTGGCACTTGATCTCAAAACAAGAAGTTGGTGCTTGGCTGTCTGATTTAGAAATAAGACAGGCTCTCTGCCACTTATCTCCTTATCTACAATCTCTCCTACACTATAATGTATGCTTCACTTGCAAACTGTCCCTCCTTATTTTTAGGCTTGATCCTGCATGTTGCCAGTGAAGTAAAAATCTCTGTCACTTAACTGATTAAATACAAAATCGTGGTCTGTCCTTGAAATGCAGTTCCACTGAACATTAAAAGATGGTGATTGATAATGTGTTTGCTGGCCTGTCTCCAGTTCGGAAAGATTACTGGGTAAGAACAGAAATGGCTGAATAGAGAGAAGATGACACAGACAAGTCCAAACAAAACCTCTAACAAACTGACTCTAATATTCTTCCTGACAGTCCCAGACAAGGGAATAAAGATTTCAGTTTGAATGCCTGCAAGAGTTAATGTAATTAATGTTCTAGTCACTGATGCTTGTAAGAGTTCATTATGTGGTAACAGGAGAATTTATTTATTTATAGGAGACATGATCAGAAAATGTCCTTCCTGAGTGCTTAGAAACTTAACCCGGACTATCTCCTCATTATTTAAAGGCCTTATGAGTATTTGACTTAAGAAACATAAATGTTCTAATTTTATGTTTTATGTTCACTATGAAAAAATAAGCAGTAGTGAAAATGCATGATTTTTTAATGATTTTGATGCAGTTTAATGTTGACACCAATTAAATCTTGAGGGATTTTTTATAAAGAGTATGAGTAAGGATTATAAGAAAGACCCCAAACCCACACAAAATCCCTCTCCCCAAACCAAAAAAACATATAGGAAATACTTGGTTCTATGTGGGTTTGTGTTTGTGTAAGTAAATACATACAACTGTGTAATGGTACGTGTAAGTTCACAAAAAGTGAAGGCTTAGCAAAATTCTTACCTTAAATGGCATTTAAAACTTCATTGTGTTTAATTATTGTGGGTTAATGCCAATAACTATGTCTTCTAACATTTCATTATTTACATTTAAATCGGTTTATTGTGTCACCGAATCATGAACAAACATTTAAATAGCTTTGAAAAGAGTAATCCCCATGGCATTATTTTGCTAATATATTAAACAAAATACCTGAAGGGTAAGTTCAAATTATCCAAATAGTACTACACTGATCTCTAAATAGACAATATATTCAATCTATTTACTGCCTCTTTAGGACAACACACTAAACAAAACAGAAGGGTTTAAAAACACGCAACGTGCAGGAAATTAGAACTATAAAGATTTTTATGTGATATTTGGGTACTTAATATCCATAGACAAAGAGCAAAATTAGTTTACTTTTTTAAGTCTTCAGAGCAATAATACACATTTTTTGTTATTACTAAAGCAGTATGCTTTACTAGATTATGCAAGAATTTTTCACTAGCTGCAAAAGTGAATTGGTTACTCTTGGGCTGTTCTGGTGAGTCCAGGGACTCTTGAATACTGGGCTTGTCTCTGGGGCAAGAAGATACCTCAAAACTTGAAAGCAAATGAACATAAAATTGGACATGCATACTTGCTTGGTTTTGTTCCTGTTCTCCTCTAGCAGCACAGATGTTTTCCACTGGTGAAACAATCTGTATTGATAAAATGCACTGCAGAAGACCTGCTTATTCACACATGCACGTTAAATTTGATGTGTATTTATGGATGACTACTTGAGTAGATCCACAAACTCAAAATCAATCCCACCATATAGTATGCATGGTGCATTCTTAATTATTTATTTAGAGATTATTCAGCTGTTCAATATCCCATCTAAGGGACAGCAATGTTGATATCATAGCCCTACTGTATGCCAGTTTCATTCCCAAAACAGCTTGCTACATTATTTTTCCACTAAACTAAATTCTGCAGTTTGCCACAAGCAGGGACAAGAAAACAAAGCTTAAGTATGTGGCACAGCTCTGTTTCAAAAGCTGTGCTCACAAATGCTTTAAATTTTCAGATAATTGTCTGTCAACAGGCACTGTTTCCTGGCTTAATTTACCTTTCAGGTTATTATGAAAAGCATCTGAAAAGATGAAAATAAATTCATCTTGTAACTCTACTGTTCAAGTAAGTGATGTTTCTCCATGGATAACTTCATATTGTAGTTTTCTGTCAGCAAGAGTAAATGGTAAAATTGGTGTAACATCTCAGGAGAACTAGTGAGATTGCTCTGAATGACTTCCATATCAGTCACCTGAGTCTGCTAGTGAGTAACACTTCTGGAAGTGGGGCACTTATAGACATGTAACGAACTTTAATAGATTATCGTTGAATCATCCATTTCTGAAATCTTTTTGCTCACCATTGTAAAATTGTAAAAAACCAGCTGTTCTAAAAATGAAATTGCAGTATTTCGCCTATTTACTGTGCTTTTTCTTATGAAAATGGCATAAAACTTCCCACATTACTCCATAAGGCACTATATCCCTATTTTTTGATACTTTTGTATGCATTCTCTTATATGCAACTTCACATTGAAGATGCTTCCAGCATATTCACAGGCAAGACGGCTAGTCAGCAGTGTAATTATCAGCCACTGGGACTATGATTGATACTCATCATTCTCTCCAGTTGAGGGCCAGGGCCACTTACCCCACCAAGCTTGTATGACTGGTAGGTAAGGACAGCCAATTCAAACATGGTCTACGGTCACTGCAGTAAGATAGTGTGGCATGAGTCACTGCCTTTTCTCCAAGTCCTCTCCAGAGTCTGGCAGTTCCTACTACATCATCAGATGTGTTGATTAGGAAAAATGAAAATGATTGTGCTTCACCAATAAATAAACTCCCAAATTTATGGCCTAATGTAACCACTTAACAGCTTGTATTTCAGGCTATATGATTTAATAATACATTTTTGTTTTCCTACAGGACTTTAGCTCTTTTACATACCATAACTAGTATAATTTATTTCTAGCCATATGTTAATGTCGTGTATCCAGAGTTTCCCTTGGAAGGAGATGTGAATCTGTGTGAGACCTCAAATTTGAATTTCTAGCCACATTCTTATTTTATGGAAACTGATTACTATGCCAAAGAAGGAAGAAGGGAGAAAAAGTCCTTCAGTGCTCCATGAATACAGATTATGAACTTGCATTGTCATTGAAAGCCACATTGTGGTATGCATAAAATACTAAGCTTTCTGGTCTTGCAACCACCAACAAATTTTAAGTCCTTTTGTTAAACTTAGTTTTTATTTTACAAAAATAAGTCAAAGTGTCTGAAAATATTTCCAATACTGTGATACTTGAGCCTTCTACTTATTCATCCAGGTATTTTAGAGTTGTTTATTATTCACATGAGAGTTTAATATTAGGTATTTTCTGTAAATTAATGAAAGGAATCATATGCAAATGTTAAACTATTAGTTCTTGAATATTTGCCAATGCTTTTCCTCCTAATTTTGCAGTATAAACACATGAAAAGATTGACTGACATGTAGCAAAATATTTTTTTTAACTTTCAAAGAATTCAGCATTCGTAAGCTGATTCTGCATTCATGATATGAATATTTGTATGAATGCATATGTTGTATAAATGCAATTATGCACATATGTGCCTACTCATATACCAGAAGGATGCAGAAAAGCATATTACGTATTTCAATCACAGTCCTCAATATCATTCAGCTAAATAACTTATCTTTTTATTTGTTGATATGTAATTTCATTTTTTTTCTTTTTAAACATTTTGAAATGAAAACCTAAACAATGCTCTGAATGCTCTGAACGTGATGTTTGGAAAGAAGTATAGTAAGCAATACAATGAGATCATACACTTATTGTACATTGCAAGAAGAGCCTGTTATCATTCGATCATGGGGATGGAGCATTTTCTGCCCATGGAAGGGGAGTTGGAACTACATGATCTTAAGGTCCTTACCAACTGTAACCGTTCTATGATTCTATGATTACTGCTTCTTTGGGCAACCTGTTATAGTGCCTCACCACCCTCTTCTGAATCCATGTGTACATGGAGATCCTCATAAATTTGAGCCCTGTAACCCTGTCCCAGAGTCTTCTTGAGTTTCCAGGGATACCAGGTACTCACAGGTGGCTCTCTCTTTGTCACTGTGGGTGCAGAGGGTGTGGAAGGTTTCAAGCATAAGAGCTGGTCAAGGGAAACAATAGCTTACTGTTTCTTATCATAGGAAACATGGCGGGGGGAGAAGGGCTCATGGGGCAGGTATACCTTTGATTTGACTAACTCAGGTTAGACCATCAGGGTATTAAAATTCTCAAAATTAGATGAAATTGTCCAGAGGTGTCCAAGAGGATACTGTTTCATTGGTAAAGCTATGACCATTCTTCTACTGCATATAAAAAAGCTTCCAAAAGTTTCTTGCTTTAATAACACTTTTGACATCCTTAACATGGTAATAATTTTCATCATGTCAAAGGAGGAAAAAAGTCTTAAGATACCTAGAACTGTTCTTTGGCTTAAATATACTTCATACTCTTTTCCTTTTACAGGGATGCTGCACGTATTAACATATAGATCCTTAAACAAGTGGATGCTACTCAGTGTGATCTCACTCATGCACAGGCCATCCCAGTTTGCCTTGTAACTCTTTTGCTCTGCTAAATGATTCTGCATTTGTCAGACCCTCTCCTGCTGTGAACTCTGACTGCCAGCAAAACAGAGGTTGTTGATGTTATTTAGATCAATAGAATAGAATCATCCTTGTCTATGATCTTGGAACAGGGGACAGACAGAAGAGTCTGCCTACCCCATCCCTGGTGACTTTTACAGTATTGATAGTAAATCAGAAAGTCTGAATAAAACACAGCTTACTCCTACTTTGCAGGAGAGTACTGACCCAGTCTAAAAATTTTGCCTTGTTCATGTTGTTTTAGTTAATGGTGAAAGAATACAAAGAATCATGCACAATGACAGCTTCAAGATGGAGCTGAGAATAATCAGGAGCTTCAAACAGCTGGTGTAATTGATTACAAAATCACTCTGCACCCTGAACAAATGTTTCATTAGCTTCATACGGTGCTACTTGATCTCAGGTAACAGATCTGTACTGTTCTACATACTGTCTAGACCCAAACCTATAGACTGGCCATTGCCACTGCTGAGCCTGCTCAATGGAAGGTGTAGGGCAGTCCCCTTCAGCACTTCTGGTACATTTAAGGGTGGAAGGTAAAGCTGACCTTGCAAGTCCGTTGTCAGGACTAGGAAGTGCAGCATTCACTTGCTCTGTAAAGGGCTGCAGTAACAGGAAAGTCCCTTCCAGGCTGTCGTTTTCTACCTTAATGGGAGACACATACAAACTGCTTTTCTGAACCAGATGAACCAATGAATGTAAGGACCCTTGTGTTCCCCATAACCCTTTGACAACAAGAAGCTTGAAATAATGCAAGGTTAGTCTTAGCTTTCCTCATTGGCAGTCTTTGTTGCACCACTTCTTTTCTGACAGCCTGTAAGCCAAGGCCCTAGAACTGACAGCTCTACTAACCTTTTTGTCATCACCATCCTGCTGCCCCAATTTTCTCTGTGAGAAAATTGTAGTCTTTTAGCTTTACAGTGCCCCAAACTGCTCTTACGATCCACTTGCTCTTTTTGCAGAAGCTATTAATTCTAAGAGCACAGGACTGGTCTAGTGTGAGGTGCCCCTGGCCAAAACTTAGAACTTGATGATCTTTTGGTCATTTCCAACCCTAACCATTATATGACTGCTGTCTGTATCTCAAAGCATGGGTCATGCTGGTTTTTCAGTAATAGTTCTCTAACATGTCAGTCTTCTGCCTCTTTTCAGCATCTCCCTGAGTGTAAGGAAACACACAGAGCATCACCTTGGACCCCTCAGTGGTCTTCCAGGTCCTGAAAGATCCCCCTCAAAACTGTGGGCAGAGATAGGTCCCTCTATATCACCTGCCCTCTCTACAGAGCGTTTACCTGAAGTGCAGTTTTCATGTGGTCTTTCTGGGAAAATTCTTAGGGTCTTTTGCCTACTGTCTCCATACATATGTTCATCTGAGGCTGGCATTTTGTTCTGGTTTCAGATTTTCACAGTGTTGCCTGCATCTTATACCACCGCCCAAAGCCTGAAGTCTCACATAGTAATACTGCACGTTTATTGTGTTGAGCTGGACCTGGATGCTTGGGCTTCTCAGATGAGCTCACAGGTCTGGGATCTCTTTTGCACATGACAGGATTGGCGTCAGGGGCCCCTTGGCAGCCTCTCAGGAGGGGTCCCTAGCCCATGGGCATGTTAAAAATAGTTCATGCCTTACCTTCCCCTTTCGGTGTTCCTCTGTCCTCCTGAAGTCATCCACCAATATGTCAGTAAGTGTTACTCACTTGTTGAGTGGGTGATGCTAAACCAAACTTTAATTTTTAATTATTTTCTATTAACATTTAAACTTCAATTATTCCATTAGCTCCTGTTAAAAATGACTGATTCATTCTATATCTGTGCATTTATGGATGCATAATTACGTGGTTGCTTTTGTGGAATACTGGAGGTGGGATCTCTCTCACTTGTCTGGTAAAAGTTGTCCCAGGACTACAGAAGTGTGACAGTTGGAGAACTGTAGTTAATGTAGATATTAATAAATTATTATTATTACAGTTATTAAAGAATAATTAATAAATAATTATTAAAATTAATCATTATTATGCTTTTATCTGGGGAAACATATGGAGTAATTCAGTATGAGACTTGGGCTGCTTAAGGCTGAGAATAAGTACAAGCACTTTCCTTGCCCAGTTGAATCAAGAGGCAAAAGGAAGTGTCTCTCCCTTTTTCTTAATTTTTAGGAAATGCTATGTATTTGTTAGAGGGTGGTATGGTTTGGAGAACCTCTGTATTAAGTCAAATGACCATGACAAGAATTTAGACAGTACGTCTTCTATGTATTCATGATAAGAAGAAAAAACCCTATTCCCAGAAGAGCAATTTCAATTGAAAGTTTTCTAGAGCAATACCTATAGATTAAATTGCCATGTTTACCTGACTGTCCATATTCTCTAAGTTTGCTACTGCTTTCATCATTCTGTAGTTAGAATGATAATGTAAACTCATAGTCAAAACTATTCAATTCTCTAATTAAAGACTTCCGTACAAAAGGTTTGCCTGTTTAAAAGGACATAAACAGAGAGATGTTTAAATACTGGCTATAGCATTTAAAATGTGAACACATCTGCACAGGGAAAGATCTGTAATATCATAGAATAATTGAATAGTTTGGGTTGGAAGGTGCCTTAAGATCACCTAGTTCCAAACCCCCTGCAATCCATATGACCAGAATTTTAAATAGGATGTGCATGCATGTGTCTGCTTCTGTCCATGTTACATAAAATATGGTTTACTAGTGTTCTTTCCTGACTTTGGCATGAAAACTGGTAACAAATTATCATTGTATTGGAAGTCTAACATCGTTTCTTCCAGAAATGGTATTTCTGCATTTTGTAACAGCACTTACCATCAGTACATGTGTTTCATAACATGATCAGTTTGCTCTGAAAGTAAAAATGCATGATTTAGTTACACATGGTTGATAACTCTGCAAACAACATAACAGGAATGGCCCAGGCTTGTGTACAATCTGAAAAATTATTTTCTGAAAGCTGCATGCCATCAGTATGTGAGAGAGATGTGTGCTATCAAAGAAGACTGCTTTACTCATAATACCAGCTATAGCTCCTGAAGTCACAAATATGCTTTTATTTTATTGCACTACTCACTGGCAGAACTTGTAAGATCCCATAGCAGGTAGGTTGACTGATGTCATCAGACAGTGCATGGTGATGGATGTGGTAAAGCTATCTCTTTTCTGGGTTTAGCCACATTATTGAGTCTGCCTAATGTCTTTCTCACAGTGAGGGAAATAAAGATGGCAAGAGTTAATATGAGGGTGACATAACTTGCAAGCAACCATTGTAAGATGGAACTCTATACACTGTCAAGTAACATCACATTTCTTCCCTTCTAAAGCTTGAGGTAGAGCATTTTTCTTGAGATACCCATTCTATGCCCAAATCCCTAAGACTGATTTAAGAAGCTTTAAGCTTAGCATGGACAATGATAAGCCTAATAAGAAAGTGCATTTTGATCTGTGTTTAATTTGACTCCTGGCCGTACCTGAGAAGACAAGGCATGTCAGCTAAGGTAAATACCAAAAGAAAAGAAGTAATGCTCTTAATCTACTTTGCTTCTTGGAGAGCCTTTTGACAGCTATTAGTAAAAAAACACTGAAATCAATAGAAACTGTAATTGAGAAGTGTTTATAAGATATAAAATTCCAGAGTACTTTGAGTGCTTATTTGTAAGTCAGCAAAAAGACCTATCATTTTATCATGAGTACTAAAAACAATCAGAAAAATTATAACATAAATAAACCCACATAAATCTATTTAAGAAAAAAAGAAATCTGCACACACTGTGCCCACAAAGAAACAGTTGATTCTGCGAGAACTATGCCATTTGTCTATACAGCTTGCATTAAATTTACCTGGTGTCACCTGCCAGGTCGTCAGTAAGTCTGTGGACAAAAGACAGTAAAGCATTTTGTATATTTTAGTTTGTTTACAAAGTAATTGGACAAAAGATTTAAACAACATTTAAATAAAAGTATTTATTTAAATCTGATTAATCTGATTAATCGGATTTAATACAATTAATCTGATTAATAGGTTTTTGCAGTGCTATTACAATGCAGTACAAGATAATTTAAAAACTTCTATGTTTGTGTGGAAGGTGTAAATGTTGTACTTAGTTGCTTATAATTTAGTGTCTGTTAATACGAGCTATTAACTTTTAAAAGTGAACCTCTGGAAAGCAGGGAGAATGGATGTCATATAGGCATCCTTACAGGTAAGTTTTTAGATCTTGACTAAAAGGACAAAATTACTGAAGGACAGGCATATTGATTTTTCATTAAGTGCATGCACAGCTTAAAGTAATTTCCAGATGAAATAGGCAATGAATAAGCAATAAAGCTAGTCAAGGAGCGGCAGTTTGTTCAATTCATCCACTGCAAAAAAGACAGGTGCAAAGGACCATGTCCTTTAAGGATACCAGAAGGGTATTTTTCAGCCTTTTGATTTAACCCAGATGAAGAACTGAGTTAGGGTACTATTGTTACTACTACTACTACTACTATTCGATCATTATTATTAATAATAAGGAAGTTTAGTTGCTTTAATTTGCAATCAAAGTAACAATGAAACTCTGGAGCCTTTACCAGTTTTATCTTCTGATGTTCTATTTCTAAAAGCCTTAGCTATTAAATGTGAAATAAATTTAGAAGCTAGGCTGCATATACATTGTGAAAATTTACAAAGAATTTAGTGGTAAATTACAACTATTGTAGTATTACTTGGAGTAACAGTCTGCCTCAGAAGAATTCTGTAACTGTCAGTAGAGTTAGCTGTAGGTGGAATGCCATTATATGAATGTAAGCATTTAGTGCTAGAATTTAGACCAGAAGGGTGCATGTTATGGCTTTCAACTCTAGCTCCAGGAGTATGATAGTCTTCTGTTAAAACCTGTGTTATATTCATCAGGCCTAAGCAGATGTCTAGAATGACATTTAAACAGCACTAAGTGCAGACACTTAGGGAAGTGAGGAATGATTTAGGAGTCTATTTCAAAGTGAACTAAATAATTCATTTGACTGAACTGTACTTAATTCATTAGATGTTCATTGACTGTATTGGGGGCTTAAATACTTAACAAGCTTATAGTCACTTAAACATAGTTCTTCTACTCAGATGCATTCCATTCTTAGACTTGCATATTTCCTTCTGTTTTACACATTTTATTTCATAATAGTCACAAACTCCCTTCAGAGTAAACCAGGACGTAATTTACCAATCAGATGTAGACATCTACATGGCAAGCATCTTTGCTTGAGCTGATCACCACACACTCCCTTTCTCAGTCCCTTAGAAGAGCTGCTGTTGAAAGACTGTTATTCATCCTCCTATAGATACCCCAAAATGATTCAATTATCTCCTTATAGGAGGCTAATGACATTAAATTCATTCTTACAATATCTCACCTGAGTTTTAGTTGCCAGTTTAGAAAGTCAATTTGTCCTGTTTCTTTATCTGCAGGCACTGTGTGGATGTCAAAAATATCCTAGGGGATCTCAAATCATACTTGACATCAATGCTGAAATAACAGAATCAAATTGCTAAAAGAAGTAATGTTTGTTGTAGAAATGCATGCTGCTTGCCATTGACTCTGGTGGGCACATAGGGTGATTTTCAACTTGTCAATATCTACATGGCAGACACTAGAATTTGACACTAAAGTTAATAAGGTCCCATAAGGATGCCTTTTCAAGTTCTGGTGATCTCTATAGTCAGAAAGCTCTCTTAGTTTTAAATAGAGGGCTGTCCACGCAAGACTCCAACTCAGGAATGTTTTCCAACCTTTAACTTACTGAGCAATTTACACTTGTTCTTCCTCCAGTACTACCTGTAGGACTTCCACTGTTCTGGTTTGCATCATAATGAATATAGCTGTATCAGAAGCAGGTGTGCCATTTTGATGAGAAACTCACCCCTAATACAGAATATTTCCTCTCAGTTTGGATCCTTCGCACTTAGTGTTCATATAAACTTTATGTCCTGAGGTTTAGCAATAGTTTTGTATTCTTGTATATCAATGAAAGTTTGAGGGAGAATAGAAATAGAATTTCTTCAATGAGGATCTTACTTATCCATGATCCAGAAAAGCAGTGTTTCCAGCGGAAAGATCTTTCTGCTTTCTTTTGTGTTCAGGTATCATGGAGATAAAATTTCCCAGATATCTTCTACTTATATTTTCAGCCCACAACTTGCCGACTTCATGATACCAGTACAGACATTAAGCATTATGTATGTTGATAAAAATAGCTGAACTTACTTGAGAAATTCGGAGAAAGAGCCTGCAAGAGGATCAGAGGGGATAATGCTTTCTCTCATGACTTCTGAGCTTATTAAGTTCTTTTGCTATGAAGAGGACTCTCTGGTATGAAACAGTTCAACTGGAAATGTGTGGAAGACTCAAATTGGGAAGACTCATATTAAATTGAGAAGACTGGAAATGAAATAGTAAGTTCAGAATCTTACCAACCTTACTGAAAATGAAATTAAATTGATATAATTAGAACTTCATGAGATAGTGAAGCTTTATCACTCAGTTGATTCAGTATTGTGATCTGGAGGAGGACTTAAGTATGCTAATTATTGGCACTAGACTAATGATGTTTAATATGTACACATATAAACAATAATGCAATAAAGATGTCTGCTGGAAATTTCCATCAGCGTTTAAAGAGCTAAGTTCAGAGATTATTGTAAAAAACATAGAAGTGAGGTTTTTATGATTATTTACCCATACGTGTGAGAATAGATGCGTATATGCACATGTATCTGCTATTCAAAACATTTAAATAATACTTTCCTTTCTTTGAATTCTCATTGCAAATAATTTACCTAATATATTCCCTGTCCTATATACAGGTACTCTTTTTCAAGACATGAAATTGCTACTCTTCAAGGAGTTCATGAAGCCCAAAGATGTAACCTGTGCTTCCAGATGACAGGGCCCAAAAATTGTCCTTGTTGCCTCGTGCTTCCTGATAATGTTAGATATGCAGGGTTTAATAACACTATTGAGACAGCAACTAATTACTCTTTTGAATGTAAAAGAATGAGAAAATAAACCTGAAATACCTAGGTTTAAAAAAACCCCAACAAAGTAATAACAGAACACAATGCTTAGAGTAATTTCTTTCTGCAAGTTTTCTGCTGTTCAACTTCTATCCAGAATTATTTCTGCTTTTTCCACTCTACTTCAGGCTGACATTATGTTAACAGAAATACAATAGACAGTTGTCGCTTTTCTCTGTTTTGGACATGTCATTTTCTTAAAGGGACTCCTAATATGATGCAAACATTTCACAGGGACTGAAAACAACATGCTTCAAAATGCCTTTCTTTGTACTGCTGAAATAGCTCTTTCTGATAAGAAGGGCAGGAATTAGCTTTAGTACTAGCATTTCATAGCATTCATAAATAATCACATCTGACTGTCCTATAAATGTTTTGTAAAATCTTCAGTAGATAGTGCCACTATTCAACAGCTAGGAAACATGTATGAGTGAGATCCAAAAAGACATAAGGGATTTTGACAGCAGAAGACTTGATTTTTCTATTCTCATTCAAGGTGAATACTATGATATTTATGAGTGACTTCACTGATTTATTGGGACTTCTGTCAGACTTGAACTCTGTAGGAAGGCAAGTGGTGGAACAGGCCCAGAATAAATTGATATCACTGTCATTTCCACAAATAATTATCCTTCAGAGATCATTGATACAAACAACACTGCTGCCAAAAACACATTATCCAATCTTTGGAGAACTGGTGACAGATACAAGCTTGTAGTTGTCCTGGGTTCAGCAGTAGCAGTCATTTTTCCCCTTCTTGGTAGCTGGTGCAGCACTGTGTTTTTCACTTGTGG
>JANRGW010044955.1:0-10731 GCA_024733675.1 Psilopsiagon aymara
GGGTCCGGGGTGGGGGGGTCTGGGGATGGGGTTTAAGTCTTAAGTGCATCCTTGCCTGGAGGACAAGATGATGCTCAGGCTTGAGCCTCAACCCCTCCGGCTGTAACCCCGACGCTGTCCCCAGGACGGCCCAGGAGCTGAGGGCAGGCCCAGCACATCTGCGTGGAGAGCAGGACTGCAGAGAGTTAAGCAGCGTTCTGGTGGGAGTGCACACAGCTAGTTACATGCTTGGTGTTCTCGGCCAGTGGATGTCATTGTGACGTAACCCCACAGGACCTCCTCCGTGTGCCATGTCAAGACCAACCAGATCGAGCACCAGACTGTGAGAAGTCTCTTTCCTTATCTGTGTTAGCCTTTTAGGGCTTCTCTGACTACCTGTGAGTGCCCAGGAGATGGATCCGTGGCACTGAGCTGACCCAGGGGCTGCTGTCACAGGGGAACCAGCTACTTCAGGATGGCCAAACAACTGAAAACTGAAATTTTCCTTAAGAACAGCAACAGAAAAAGAGAAGAACCACTGTCAGCTTAATCAAGGAATGCCCAGAAGGAATGGCCCTCGCAGCTGGGGAGCTGGAGGCCACAGCTGCAGGGCTGGCAGCAGAGGCAGCCCCATGTTTTAGTCTGCCCTCTCCCCATCTCATGATAGATCTCTGCTGAGACAGGCACTTTGGGAAAAGGAAAAAGAAACCCAGCTCTGCATTGTCACTGTAATTTATGATGTCTGTGTATTCTCTAATGAGGCATATACAGTTTATGGGAAGGCAACATGTTTTTGTGAACAACATGGGACATGAGGCTGGTATCACCTGTGCATCACATCAATGAATTTCCTCCCTCAGGACAGGCACCCTGACCTCTGCAGAAGAGCATCAGAGCCCTTGGGCAGACACTGGGCCTGTTTTTCCACCCCAGTTCCCGTTGTCCTTTTCACACAGTGTGGATGTGACTGGAAAAAATTCCTCATAAATTACTAACAGTGCTTTCCTTCTTGCAGTAATCTCAGAGTCAGAATAGTTAGGGCTGGAAAGGACTTTGAAGATCACCTAGTTCCAACTCCCCTGCCATGGGGAGGGACACCACACGCTAAACCATGCCACCCAAGAGTCCATCCAGCCTGGCCTTGAACACCGCCAGGGCTGGAGCATTTACCACTTCTCTGGTCAATCTGTGCCAGTGCCTCACCACCTTCATAGTAAAGAACGTCTCTCTTACATCTTAGTATCTTATATTTTAATGGAGGAATGCTGTTCCTAATGTCATGGGAAAGCTCTGGAAACACCTTTACTGGGGCTTTACTCAGCTTTCGGGGATATTTTTAATGGTCATTTTATAGATGTGCATTAAACAAAAGCAATAGCTTGCTGCCGCTAGAGGGCAAAGCCAGCGAAGTAATTCCCTTCCCTGGAGCAACAAAGGAACAACCTCAGCTCTAGCATCAGCTCCAACCAGCCTCTGCTGCCAGCAGGCTGGGATTACACCAGGAATGAACCAAACAGCTTCCCCCTTTGGCTTGTTTCAGGGAGCTATGATCAAAAAGGCAGTACCAAGGGGAAGTTAAAATGTGTGATAAATGAACAAAGATCAAAATTTTAAATAATTCAATTTATTAAGTGAATAAAAGTAAGCAAACAGCGCTGGGTGCGCGGGGAGTCACCGCTCCACCAACACGCACAACAGGAAAAGGACAACGGGCTAGATTTATTGTACCAAGAGATGCACATCCATTCAAGTGTCACAACATGTAAATTTTCCCCCGCTTCGTATTATAATTAGTTTTGCAAGTTCGTTCTGCACGCGCATTGCTTCCTGGTGGTCTTGGGCAGGGGTCTTTGGAGGAAGGCTGAAGTCTTCCTCAGTGACCTCTATACACACTTTTCAGTGATGCACTCTTCACCGCAGCATCTGGCGCACGCCCTCTCTGGTTTTCCTCAAACCACCATCCTTGGGTGGTTTTAACCGGTGCTGTGGTTAAGTAACATGCATCATACAAGCTCACAAAGCAAATCACATGACCTTTCTATCCAACCACTACTTTCTTATCTCCCCGACACAAGTCTTTTGCAAAACATAGGTACTATACACAATACATTTTCAACCGCTAGCCTGTGGTTAAGGAAAGGCCATTTATCATCATCTGGTCTCAGTATTGTTCTTTATTTCCACGAATCAGGTGTATGCATCTCACACGGTCATACAAGGAATAGATCACTTAATTCTGTATTTGTCTTTTGATTGACACGGATCACATTTACACAACTCACAATCCCCCATTTTCTTTCTCGATAACACTGATCCGTGTTTTGGCTTCTAATCTTGATAATACCTGCTTTATCAGAATTAAATTTGGATCTTCCTTTACTGTGACAATCATTAGGGAGTGTGTTTTTCCCTTTCCTTCTTTGGGCTTAATAGGTACAGCTGATATTTGCATTCCTTGTATAATCGCGTGCATGACTCTAATAAAACATGGTATTAGACATGGGATAATCAATAATCCTCCAAATATTCCCAAAATTATTATTCCAATTTTGGTAAGCCAATCATTGTTAAAAAAGTTTTATTAATCGGATTGCAGTTTTGAGCTGTACAATCTGTTGGAGGTGTTCCTCTGCTTATTTCAGCTTGTAGTTCAGTACTTTTACATTGGTTTTGGTACCCCCAGCTAGGGTCTGTACTCCAACAAACACAACTCCACCCACCGCCAGATCCGCAAAGATGAGAACCCTCATCCACACCTTCCAATATATAGTAGGGATTAGTGTGCGACCTGGGTATACAATTACTGGGTAGAGGAGTTTTTGCCATTCCCATACATACATATTTTGTCTGATTACTATAATATTGTCTCCACCTTACGTTCCCACAATTGGAGTAGGGATCCTCATCAACGACACTGCAAGCTTCGAATGTTATCGAAAAAGGATTACTTAAGTTTAACATCTCTCCACTTTTTCCTATTAGTCTCCCAGAATCAGTCTTTATTTCTATCCAATATAAATCAGGGAGTTATTTTGGATCATAGCATATTACTTGATCTTTTTCTACTTAGTTTGATTATGAATGCAGTTTCCCAACTTCTGGCCTTTGCAGTCATAGATGGTATGATAACCCAGAGTCTGGGAACTGATGCTTCCCCTCCGGGTAGTTACAACGCACTGACTGCAATTATTGATTGCCATTATTAAAGTCAGGAGATTTCCCCTGAATACAATCAGAAGAGGTCCAGACAGGGCCCTGGTACTCGGCAGTCACAGCCCAAAGGGGTTGCAGCCCTTGGCAGACTCTCACAGCTGCAGTACTGGTTCCCACTCCGGTCTTGCCCTCTCCCTTCACATATCTGGGTAACTCCCCTAAACTTCTGTTCTGAGGTCAAAATTGAAACTCATTTAATTCTCTAATCATTCTTCTTTGCCTTGTATGCTATGTCCAAAAGAATTTTACACAAAGACCGTCTTCAGTTATGTGCTATTTCCGTTGCAAACCTTTCAAAGTATTGGGATAAGATTCGAGACCACTCGTCCTCAAATCATTTCCAAATTTCAGGGAGTAGTAGTTCCCAACCACAAAATAATTTAAACATTTCTACTTGTCGTATTTGATCCCTAGTCGGAAGCTGATTAGGATACCTGCCCAATCTGCAGTAGGGTTGTTTGTTCAATGATACACAAGGCCATTTTCGATTGCAGTTTCAACATTTACAAACTACCCAGCATAGATGATCTGAATCGGGATGTTTTATACATGGGATGTCAGGTGGGATTATTGAATTGATCTAGGAAATCCTGGTACTTAAAACCCAGGAATCCCTGCAACCTTATAGCAACCTGCACCCCCTGTCATTTCAGGTACATTCCCGTGGGATTTGGAATCATGTATAAAGACTCTCTCTAACTTCAGTTGACATAAACTAATACAAACAGAGTTCGCCTGGTTAGAAAGTAAACACTGTTCACGAGTCCAGTCTCTTTCCTGTTACCCGGATCTTCAAGTTTGTCTTATGGTTAGCTTACTCTCTCCTGGTTCCGATGTTACCTTCCACTCCTTTGTTGGATCCTTGACTCACGATACATGGGTCCACCCTTTTTCTGCAGTTTGGATGGTGGTAACTGTGGTTAACAGAACAAGAAAAGGTCCTTCCCAAAGAGGGGATAAAGTTTCTTCTCTCCATGTTTTTTATCAAAACCTTGTCCCCAGGCTTCAATTGATGGTCTGCGAATCCCAAGGGTGGTGTTTGAGCCAACATTCCTGTTTTTCTTAATTCTCTCAACCTTTTCCCCAAAATAATTATGTATTTCTATATATCATCATCTTCAACTAGATCATTTCCAAGTGGCATTCCCTGTAAGTAGGGCACGCCATATAACATTTCATAGGGTGATAATCCAGTCTCACTATGGGGTTTTGTTCTTATATTTTGAAGCGCCAATGATAGACATTTTGTCCAGGGCATCTGTGTTTCAATCATTAATTTAGCCAGTTGTTGTTTTATTGCTTGAGTTATTCTTTCTACTTTTCCTGACCTTTGTGGATGCCACGGAGTATGGTATTTCCATCTGATACCTAAGGATTGGCATAGCAGCTTTATTATTTTGGAAGTAAAATGAGTGCCTTGGTCAGAATCAATGTACTGGATTATCCCAGATCTAGGTATTAAATGCTCTAATAGAATTTTTACTACCATTTGTGCCGTGGCTCGTGCCACTGGGTAGACTTCTACCCATTGGGTTAAATGATCTACTATTACCAGTAAGTATTTCAACCTTCCAACTTTTGGCAGTTCAGTAAAATCAGCTTGTATTCTTTCAAAAGGTCTATAAGCTGTTCTCCTTCCTCCTGCTGTCACCTCCCGAAATAAATACTTTCTTGATTACCTTCTGACAAGTTAAGCATCCTTGTGTAATCTGTTTAGCTATTTCAAAGATTCCAATACAGCCAAATTGTTTGAGAAAATGCTCTTGTACCCCAACGTGTTTGTGAATGTAAACATTCCTAAATTTGTCTAGCATAAGCCTTTGGCAACATTTCTCTGCCATCGGGCAGTGTCCATTTTCCTTGTTCTAATTTTACCCCTATTTTCTCAAATTTGGTTATTTCCTCAGGAGTATACTTCTCCCTTTCTCATTTCTCCTCACTTGCATCCCCTTTTGTTTGTATTACATTAACCCAAACAATCGGAGTCCTTAAAGCGGCCTCCTGAGCTCCTTTATCTGCTAGATTGTTTCCCCTAGTCCGATAATCTAACCCTTTTCGATATCCTCTAATATGTACTATTGCTCTCTCTTTTGGCTCCCTTAATGCTCTCAAAATTTGTATTATTGATTCCTGATGTATAAGTTTTTTCCCTTGGGTATTAATTAGACCTCTCTCTTCCCATATTTTTCCAAAGGTGTGGACCACTCCAAATGCATACTCAGAATCCATAAATACTGTTCCGCTTTTTCCCTTTAATAATTTTAAAGCTCTATATAGAGCACATAACTTGCAAGCTTGGGCTGACCATGATGGACTCAAAGGTCCTCATTCTGCAAGCTCCAGGTCCTTATTTATTATTGCATATCCTGATTTTCTTCTTCCTTCTATTATTCAGGAGGATCCATCTACAAACAATTTTTCTCCTTTTTCTAATTCAGTGTCCCTTAAATCTGATCTCACCTTAGTTTGGACTTCGATTACTTCTAAGCAATCATGCTGTAACTTCTCTGACGGTTCTCCAAACAAAAATTGTGCTGGGCTTTGAGTGGAGGTAGCTTTCAATTCTAAGTTAGGAGAGTCAATCAATATAGTTTCATATTTCAAAACTCTACTATCCGTTAACCATTTTTCATCTTTCTGTTGGAGAAAGCTTCTAACATTATGTGGGATATATATCTCCAAAGGAGCACTAAAGGTAATTTTCCTGGCTTCTTCTATTAATAGTGACGTAGCAACCAAGGCTTGGAGAGAGGCAGGCCATCCTCTACTCACTGGATCAAGTAGTTTAGATAAATATCCTACAGGCTTTTTAATCCCTGCCCAATCTTGAGTAAGGACCCCACAGGCTGTTTGATTAGATGTATTTACAAACAGATTAAAGGGTTTTTCCAAATCTGGAAGACTTAACTCAGGCGCTTCCACAAGTGTCCTCTTCATTTCTTCAAACCTCAAGTCATCTTCCATAAGCCACTTAAGCTGATTATTAGTTAATTTTTCATATAGGAATTTTACCTTTTCACTATAGCCTTCAAGCCATGGTCTACAATACCCAATAATCCCAATATTTGCCTAATTTCCTTTTTAGTTTGTGGGGGTCTCAAAGCTAGAATCCTGGATACCCTGTCAGGATCCAACTTCTTCCTTCCTTTACTCAACCAATGTCCTAAATATTTTACTTCTTGTTCTGTAAACTGCAATTTTGGCAGGAACACCTTTAATCCCTTTTTGGGATTTGAGCAATTTAGTAGTGGTCTCTGGGGTTCCCCCCTCAGTATCTCCTGCTATTAGTAACTCATCCACATATTCTAGTAATTTTACCTCTCTGGGTAAGGTGAAGTCTTGTAAATTTTTTTTCAGCGTTCATCCAAACAGATGAGGTGATTCTGTGAACCCCTGTGGTAACCCAGTCCATCTCAACTGTTGTTTTCTCCTTGTTTCAGGGTCCTCACATTCAAAGGCAAAATAATCTCTAGATCCTTCATACAGAGGGCAGGCCCAAAAGACATCTTTTAAATCTATTACACTGTATCAAGTATGCTTAGGAGACAGATGACTCAATAAAGTATAAGGATTAGGTACCACAGGGAATTTAGTGATCGTTTGCTGATTTATAGCTCTTAAGTCCTGCACCATTCTATATGACCCATCTGGTTTCTTTACAGGTAAGATGGGTGTATTATGAGATGACATACATGGTTCTAAAATCCCTTTTTCTAGAAGTCTGTCCACTACAGGTTGTAATCCTCTTCAACCCTCCATTGGTACAGGATATTGTTTGATTCTAATCGGGTGATGTGGGTCTGTTAGTTGGACAACTATTGGATCCATGTCTATCTTTCCAGTCTCCCCTTCCTGATACCATACTGAGGGGTTGATAACTTCTTCATCTGCTTGAATTAAAGTACAAAATTTAATCTGAGGTTTGTCCCCTTGACTCTGGATACTCAAATTTAATTTCAGAATTAAGTCTCTTCCCAACAGACTATATTCTGCTTCAGGAAGTAAATCATTCAAGCAGGTTTTCTTTGCGATTCTATTTCTACCTCTTCTAGATTAGGTACTTTAAAAGGCTCCCCTTTTGCACCAATTACTGACATGTAATTTTTCCCTTTTTCTATGCCTTTTGGAAGTTTTTGAATTGTTGATTTCTCAGCCCCAATGTTTACTAAAAATGAGTATTCCTCTTTATGGGGACCTATTAACAGCTTTATCAAGGGCTCTGTTGATGTTGAAGTCCCCAAGAGATATAGCCGCTGACACCCCTATTCTTCTTCAAGCATTTTCTCATCCTGTTTTTGCTTATGGCAACTCCTCTGAATGTGTCCCTTTTTGCCACAGTAATAGCCAACTGGAATAGTAGCTCTCTCTTGGTGGGGTGGCCCTTGGGGTGTTCTGTTCACCCTTCTCCCTTTCCTTTCCTCAGATGAGTTCGTATTTTTCAGACTCTCACGAAGAGCTGCTAGGAAAAATCTTGCTTTCGCTTTTTTTCTTCATCTCGTCTGACATAGACTTTCTGTGCTTCCCTGAGTAACTCCTCTAATCCTCTCTCCTGCCAATCTTCTAACTTTTCTAATTTCCTTCTTATATCTCCCCAGGAATTAGCTACAAACTGGATTTTAAGGAGGCTGTTCCTGCTACTGTATTTGGATGAATTCCAAAGTACACTTGCAGACTTCGCCTCAGCCTCTTCAGCCAGTCTGCTGGAGATTAATCTTTTCCCTGATATTCCGGTCGTCGGGGGACGGCTTCTCTTATCCCCTGTATAATTATTGTTCTTAAGTCTCTCATATTCTACCTTCCCTGTGGTTGCTGATGATCCCAGCAGGGGTTCGTATTTGGCCATTTCTGATCTCCCGGGGGTCCTGCCTGATTCTGTCTTTCCCAAATCCTCATTCCAGCTTGTCTAATCATACTCTTCTCCTCAGTGGTAAACAGCATTCCTAAAATAAATTGCATTTCTTCCCAGGTGTAAGTGTTAGGCCCTAAGAATTGATCGAGATTTTCAGCTACTTCTAGGGGACCGTCTAATAGAGTCCCCATTTCCTTTTTAAAATTTCTTACGTCCGTGCTCGTAAGTGGTACTGCCACGAAACCAATGCCTCCCTGATTGCCTCCGAGGGGAACTTCTCGCAACGGATACAGAGAGGTTTCTTCCTGTATCCTAGGTCTGCTCCTAGTGCAAGCCGCTGGGGGTTGATCTAACTCTGGGGCTGGCGCCGGCAACGGGGGTAAAGCCGCCGGCGGAGGCGCCGGAGGGGGATCGTTAAGATAAGGAGGTGGTAAATTATCCAATGGCTCCCATACATCCTCCGTTTCTTTTTCTTTTTCCTCTTTCTCCTCGAGCTTTTTATCTGTCTTTAGTGCAAGTATCGAGGCTGGAAAAGGACGTGAAGCCCTGATCCGTAACTCTGCATAGTCACTCTCCTCTCGACTGACAGGTTCTTTAGAATTCACATAAATGTTTAAGGTATGGCTAAACCCAACCCTCAAAGGATCCAAAAACTGGCGAAAAAATATGAGATCCTATTGGTTCTTTTGGCCATTTTATCATACAATATTGGATCATTTTTAATTTACTTTTTCCTTTTTCGGGGCCCCTATCATCCCAATTTGTAACCATTACCCCTAATGGACTTTCTGGTGGTATGTCCTGTAATTCGCTCCCTTTCTGAGTCGATTTTCCAAGACCCATCGTAGGAATTTTACAGTGGCAATTCCCTTAGCCCATGGCTGCCCTAAAAAGTGTCTTGTAAGAGGGATTCTCTATTTCCCACCCACGAATTCTCTAAAAATTCACTTCGGTCCTTCACCGGCCAAGTCCCTCGCGGGATATTGGAACCGCCGTCAGAAGACCTCCACACTCGCCTCGGAAGTATGTTCCTCGCTTCGGAACCTACGTTCCGTCTCAAACACACTTTTAACACACACAAGCAACTGTATCCCACCCAACCGAGCAGTACGCGCTCCCTAGCCCTTGGTTGTCGTTAAACAACCGTATACTTACAAAGACTCCGTCGTCTTTGTTCGGATCTTCGCTCGCAGAATTACGAGCAAAAATGTTTCGGCCGACCAGAGAGCTTTTCAAATATTTGAGTTCTTTGCTTACCTCAATTCAGGTTCAGGATGGTGCCAGTCCGGACCCGACCCGAACAGGAGCCACCGAAACGGTGGGGCGCCTCTCCTAGCTCGAGTCAGAAGTCGGGAACTGAGACCATCCCGGACGAGCCTCCAGTTGTGATAAATGAACAAAGATCAAAATTTTAAATAATTCAATTTATTAAGTGAATAAAGGCAAGCAAACCGCGCGGGGAAAGCGGGAAGTTCCCGCTCCACCAACGCACACCGGGAGGTTAAGTGAGCAGACGTTAATTACGCACAATCATGCATATTCAGTAGGTAATTAGTCGTGTGTGTGTCGTCGTCCCCCCCTTTCGGCGCTTGCGCACTGCCCGTCGTCGGTCATGGGCTGGGGTCTTCAAGATGAGATAAGTCGTCTTCCTCAAGCTGCACTTTTCACCCCCAGCATGTCCGAGTGCCCCAGTGATAACAGCCAACCGAAAACCAGCCATGTCTGCAAGTCTTCCATTGCAAAAGGGCCATTATCACTTCACAGGCCCACAACAAAAGCATTGTGCTGCCGGAGGTGCTGCCGGCAAGGGAGCAGAGCCGCTGCCGGAGGTGCAACAGGTCTATTGTCACTCTTTATTCTCTTTTTCAGAGCAAGAAACCTAAGCACACCTCCAATGCCAAGAAGTCCCTGGGAGCACATCTGAAACCTACAACAGTTTCGGTCCTACAAGGAATAGATCACTTAATTCCGTATGTGTCTTTTGATTGACACGGATCACATTTACACAACTCACAAAATGTTATCATGCATAAACCCTGCCAAAAAAGGACGTGTCCGGCTGTAGTTGCTGGTCGCCATGACTCAGGGCTAGCTCCCATGCTCCGGAGACAGCTGCACGATTCCCACTGGCACAGGCTTTAAAACCCAGTGACCTAAATATTATCTCCCATAGTGCTGTAAGAGCAACTCCTGAGGGCTCTGTGTTTTCATGTGGAAATGGGAAATTGCTGGGGGGGGGGAGGTGAAGGGAAGAAAAGTGAATGTGCAAAGTGCTGGTTTTGCTCTGAAAGCAAAGGAAATTTTCAGAGTAAACCCCTTCAGGCTATATTAACACTTCACACCGTTAATATATATATATTAAATTTTAGAACCGGCTACTGAAGCACGGAATTGGACTCCACAACTCAAGGAGAGTTATAAAGCAGGTATGTTTATTACGGCGCCGGGTGCAAGGAGGATCACTCCTCCTACCTTGCACACCGAGGGGTTAAGCAAGTAGATATTTATTACGCACAAACATACATATTCATTAGGTTCCCGAGAGAGTGGTGGGGATATTACAATTAGTTTAGGTACTTATTATCATAACTCTCCTCCCTTTTGGCGCTTTCGCACTGCCCTCCGATGGTCGTGGGCAGGGGTCTTCAAGATGAAGTAAGCAGTCTTCCTCATGTGGGCAGAGGTCTTCA
>JANRGW010044958.1:0-24351 GCA_024733675.1 Psilopsiagon aymara
AGCAGGGACTGCCGGGCCCCGAGCTGCCGCCGTCGCCCGCCGGCCGCCCCGCCGAGCCCCTCGGGGGGGAGCTGGCAGCCCCGCCGCCCGCTGCCCCGTTTCCCACACCGCCCGCTGCCATGGCCCTCCGCAACGACTTGGGCTCCAACATCAGCGTCTTGAAGACGCTGAACCTGCGGTTCCGATGCTTCCTGGCCAAGGTCCACGAGCTGGAGCGGCGCAACCGGCAGCTGGAGAAGCAGCTGCAGCAGGCGCTGGAGGAGGGCGGCGGGAGCCGGGGCCGCGGACCCCCGCGCCGCGACCAGGCGGTACAGACCGGCTTTATCGGCCCCATCCGCTCCCTGGGGCTGGGGCTCGGGCTCGGGCTCGGGCTGGGGCCGGCCCGGGCGCTGAGTTCCCCCGGCTGCCGCCCCGGCGCGCCCGCCCAGCCATCTCCCTTCCCGACCGCCTCCCGCTTCATGCCCGGCACCATCTGGTCCTTCTCGCAAGCCCGGCGGCTAGGCCCGGGGCAGGAGACCACCCTGGTGCAAGGGCCGGGGGTCTCCTGGGTCCACCCGGACGGGGTGGGGGTGCAGATCGACACCATCACCCCGGAGATCCGGGCGCTCTACAACGTGCTGGCCAAGGTGAAGAGGGAGCGCGACGAGTACAAGCGCAGGTAAGAAAGGGCAGCTGAACCCCCAAGGGACCGAAACCATCGCCGGGGAGGATGCGGGGCTCTACCCGACGGGCGCCGGTGCGGGAGAGGCAGCCCTGGCCTGGCTTCCCGGGAGCGCAGGCTCCAGGCAGCGTGAGGTGGGGTCCTGTGGGAAAAACACAGCCCTGAAAACGTGTATCTGTGCCCGGGGCTCCTCGCTTTCCTCCTGGTGTTTGAGCCCTGTCGGAGTGGTCGCTGAGCCTTTTTCCATCTGACAAACCCGGCACGATTGACTAGAAATGCCTTTCCAAGCAGGGATGAAATACCATGACTCCAGGAACTGGCGTTTTAAAGGGAGGGGGATCTGGAAACACTAGTGGAGGAGCAGCTGGAAAGTAGGTGAGGAAGGTGAATGTGCAGCAGTGAGCGGGTTTGGGTTGGGAAGGGCTACTGAAAGAAGGAGGGCTCTTTGGATACATAGGAAGGTGCCAAGAAGACGCTCAGCATGGTGGCTCCCCTGGGCCCTTCCTACCTCCAATACTTTACCAGGCAGTGCTTCAGTAGCAAGGAGAGGTGTGAGAGCACCCCACTCCTCATGGGCTTTCCTCCCAACCCAAAATAGCTGTGGCTTGGCGTGTGCCTCAGAGAAGGGCGAAGCAGAACGCAAAACTAATCTCTTGGCCAGTTCTTCTTTCCCGTGCCGGGCAGCCGCCACTCTCACATCCCTTTTGTTTCAACCCAGTTTCCGAAGCTGCTTCCAGATCCACGTGTAGGATGAGATCAGGCAGGGGCTGGTGTTGCTGGGTCAGGGTGAGACAGAGTAAGGCCATTGCTGGCGACTACGCAAGCGGCTGATTGCTTTTTCAGGAGAGAAGTCACCTTAGAATGCTTTAGAAGCAAGTTGAAAGTAACATACGATGTGCCCAAAGGAGTGGTGTGCGCTACCCGCAGGAGCCGTGCTGCTGACCCGTGCTTCCCAGCCATGGGCTCTGGTGCCAAGATCAAGGCCAGGGATCCATGATGACATCTTATGTCTGTGGCTTTATAAGGCTGTGGATGAGCAGTCTTGCCTGTTGGACTCTCCAAAGGCACTGAGCAAGGCACGTGGAAAGGAAGAGTTGGCGTCTCTTCTTTCCCACCAATTGCTGCGTGTACCTAAGGCCTTTTACTGTTAAGCCAGGGATCAGGCTCCCTCTCCAGGGGTGGGCAGCTCTTGCTTTGTGTTTTCAAACCGAATGGCAGAGAGCTGGAGTCAGCTTTTTGGCCAGGAGGGCTCGAGACTTAAAGCTGGTCAGCTGGAGGAGACCAAGTTGGGTTTGTTGGTGCTGCTCCAGGAGAAAGGGGAGCTTTATGGAGTTGTCCCTCTCTGGCAAGTAGACTTTGGGGAAGGCTGCAGGGGGGTGATGGAGGGAGCAGGGATGCTGAGGGCAGGCAGTGGTGCACCACAAGCTGCTGTGGGCCAATGTTGTTGGTAGGATCTATTTTTGGACTGTGTTACCAGGAGCTGGGGGAAAGCAGACCCCACCCCCAGACCCTTTCCAGCACCGGGAACTTTCTGATGGGTGCAGCCAGGTCCCAAACAGGGGAATGGAACAGGAGGATCCCATTTCCACACGCTTCCGCATGCTGAGGGCTGACACGGGGGAGCAGAGACTTCTCCACCATGACTGGCTCTGACCTGGGACAGAGTGGCTGGTGTTATCCCTTTTCCACCTGCCTGGGGGCAGAGGGAAGAGGTCGTGTTAACACAGGACTTCCCATTTTGCTGACCTATGGCTTGGGTGCTTGAGCTTGTGCTTCAGAGCAGTGTTGCCACCATGCACCCCAGAGCACTCGGAGTGATGCCACAGAGGAGCTTCTCTTTGCATATGCAGGGCCTGGAATTCGAGTCTGGGGTCTAGGAGAGGTGCAGGGGCAACAGGGTGGGACAAGAAGAGATGCAGCAGCAGGAGAGAGGCTCACAGGAGCGGGACTTGGGAGGAGCGGACTGAGGTTGGGTGGCTTGCAGAGGGGGAAAAGGTGCCTGTGAGTTTCATACAGACTGAAAGTCTCCTCAGGTTTGTGCTGTCTGCTATATCTTTATTCTGAAGTAGTTTCTATCTTGAATGCTACAAGGACATGCTGGAGGTGTGGGGCGAGTAGTGTTATGGCACAGTGTGTAAGTTACAGGATGGTTTGGGTTGGAAGGGACCTTTGAGGATCATCCAATACAGCCCCCTGCCATGGGGTTTCACTAGATCAGGTTGCTCAAAGCCCTGACCTTGAGCACTTCCTATGATGGGGCATTCACAACTTCTCTGGGCAACCTGCTCCAGTGTCTCGCCACCCTCATCATAAAAAATTCTTATTTATGTCACATCTAAATCTACTGTTTCAGTTTAAATCCATTGCCCCTTCTGTCACTACAGGCCCTGCTAAAAAGTCTCCCTCCATCTTTCTGGTAAGCCTTCTTTATATATTGAGAGGTGCAAGAAGGTCTCGTTGATATATTTACCCTCCAAGGAGGTGCACCAAGCTGCAGGGCATTCACCATTAAGATGAAGCTCAAGCATAGCTAGAGGGGGAAACTTCAAGCTTCAAGTTCAGCTTCAAGCCCCAAATCCAAGCTTCAAACATTCAAGCTTCAAGCGTGCCCCACAGCACCTGCAGTGAGGCACCCCAATGCCTTTTGCAGCAAACAGAGGGTTTTAAGGATGGGGGTGTGTGTGTGTCTCTTTTCTAAGTGAACTTCATGAGAGGACACCCCTGGGGGAATGGGTACTGGCTGTAAGGGTAGCAGTGCATCTTGTCACATCCCCTGCTTTGGGAGCCCTGCCCTGTATCTGGCAAGAAGATGGCCGGGTTTGTCTGCTGCTGGGACCCTCCTGCTCTCACTCTGCCTCCTCCCAGTGTTTCAGCCTTCAGGCAGGTTGTTGCTGTCTTGCAGCGGCGCAGGAAGGATGCGTGTCTCCCCTCAGCATGGGCTGCTGCCTGTGGGGTTGTGTGGGTCACTCCTTGCTTCCAGCCGGCAGCGACCTGGCAGCGCTGGGCAGCACAGTGGGTGCAGTGCTGCAGGCAGGTTATTATTAGGAGTGGTGCATTGCAGGAGGGAGCAGGGAAGAAGGAGCCAGGCAGGAGGCGAGCGGGAGAGAGGTTTGGAACAGGGTGGACGTGCAGATTCAGCACTGGCGGGGGGAATCGCTGCTGCTTCCCGCCTTTAAATCGGCGTTTATCTGATCTGTGCTTGTGTGAAATGAATTCTTGCGAGGATTAGCAGCTGTGCTTTACTTCCCCAGCCAGTCCGGGCTCTACAGAGACCCGGAGGGAGGCGGGGACCAGAAAAGAGAGGAAGTGCCACGCTGGGAAAGATGGTAAAAGTTATTTCTTATGATGGAAGACGTTCTTCTCCCTGGGGAGCGAGGCCTTGTTTGAACAGTTCCCATATAAGGGCAGTTCTGTGCTTTATCTTTCTTCTTCCCTCTCTTCATCTCCCTTTTCCCCCAAAGGGATGGGAACCCCCTTTGACTCCCCTTCTATAGCTGCAGTGTGGGGCCAACACCAGCAAGAGGGCTGCACGCTTTGTCTTTGTTTGAGTTAGGAGCAGGGTTGCCAACCTTAACAGCTTAGAAATTCATAAGCTGGGACTCTCCCACATCATCGGCTGTGGGATACCCTGAGACATACAAGTGGGAAGGCTTTTTGTGCGCCTTCGGGTCTCCTAGACCTTAGGATTTATTCTTCAGACTCGGTGTGAGTAAGCTGGAAGAGGGATTTTACACATCCCTGTGCAGGGTTGTGGTGCCTGTGTTGGTGCTTGCAAGCATGAAATAGAACCCGGAGGTCACAGCACAAGGCAGGGCCCAGCTCTGGTTGCTTTCCCAGAGAAATCCCACTTTATTGGAGAAGCCGGGTAAGAATGCAGCAGCCCTGCCCTGTGCCCCATCGCAGCGCACACGCCAGACTGCACGGTGAGATCGTCATTTAGCAAAGAGCAGTACAGCCTGGTGGCCTCCCAGCAGATGATGGACTGGGCCAACACCGCAGCGTAGGCCAAAATGATGATCTCATGCAGTTGAAATATAGTAATTGCTAGGTGATGTATATAGCAAGGCCAGGCACCTTGAAGCTCAGCCTTTTGCAAAGCTGCAGAGCCTAATAGAGTGCCCACTGGCCAACCTGGCACAAACTGGGACAGTCCATCCTGCTCCTTGTGGGATGGAACAGTGTTCTTTAATCCAACCCGTTATGCAGCAGTACAGTCAAGGGGTCTTGTGCCCATTTCTGAGTAGCCTGGCCTGGCACAGGGCAGCCCCCTGCACTGGTACAGGCAGAAGAGCAGCCCTTCATTTTGGTGCACATTGTGCTGCAACATGGCTTGGTATTAGGCTGGGGTTTGTACTTCTGAACAGCCCGAACTGCAACACTGCAGCCATGCAAACGTGGTCCCAAATATGATGGAGATGGCGGCAACTCTGCTGTATCTGCAATCCTGTTATTGAGTGTCAGAGCTGAACCTAATATGACCCAAGGCTGAGGGGCTTAGGGCAGAGATAGAGAGGCTGTTGGGCCACGGGCCAGCCTCAGAGTGGCAGGGCATGCAGAGCAGCTGCTGCATGCAGCCTGTGGTTGGTGTCCCCAGCTCCCCCCATTGCGGAGCAGGCAGCCGTTGGCCAGTCCGCTGCGGGAACAGTGGAGAGCTGGTGGGGCAGGGTTTGTGGCTGGGAGGGGGGCCGATGGGCTTGGCAGCTGCCGTCCTCTGCAAACAGGCAGTGATGCATTCCTGGGCACGTTCTCCTTCCCGTCATCACCCCCTCTTGGATCGCTTTGGGGTGAGCAGCTGCTGCTCCCTCCTCTGTCTTTGGCAAGGCTGGTGGGATCTGACCAGCATGTTCATCTCCCTAGATGGGAAGAGGAGTACACGGTGCGTGTCCAGCTTCAGGACCGGGTGACTGAGCTGCAGGAGGTGAGCATCGCTGTTCCCCTCCTTTCCCTGCACCCCAGCTGCCCTGTGCTGACGCTGATTTGCACATCTCCCTTTGCCCGGTGCAGGAAGCCCAGGAAGCTGAAGCCTGCCAGGAGGAGCTGGCCATGAAGGTGGAGCAGCTCAAGGCAGAGCTTGTTGTCTTCAAGGGACTGATGAGCAATGTGAGTCCCTAACGCCTCTCCAACCCAGCAGCTTTGTCTTACCCAAGTAGTGGGGCTGCAGAGAAAAGCAGTTCCTTGGTGGGGTATGTCCAGCACAGTGGTATTCTGGCAGGGTTGGTCCAGGGTGCAGTGAGCAAAGCAGGGGTGCAGATGGAGTGCTACAGCACAGGGGATAATGGTGGGGATTGCTGTTCGCCTTGCCTAATGCTCCTCCTTTATCTCCCTCCTGCGGTGCTGTGGGTTCAGAACATCACGGAGCTGGACACCAAGATCCAGGAGAAGGCCATGAAGGTGGACATGGACATCTGCCGGCGCATTGACATCACTGCCAAGCTGTGCGACGTGGCACAGCAGCGAAACTGTGAGGACATGATCAAGATGTTTCAGGTGAGAAGCGTCTGCTGCTGCCCCAGGCTCAGCCACTGGCTCTGGGGAGGAGAGTTCCTGAAGGAGGTAGAAGAGACAACACCAACCCCCTGCTAGGGGAGACGCTTGGTCACCCTTGCTCCTTGCAGTCCCTTGCTCTCTGTCTCTCTTGGGAGGACCAGGTGAAAGGGCACAGAGAGGTGGAAAGCTCCAGATGTTGCTTTGGGCACCAAGAGTCCCCTCAACCTCTGGCTAACCTGTTGCTCTGGGCCCGGGGATCCCGCAGTGGTAGGGGAGCAGCTGCAGGAGGGAGATGAGTTGCTTGAGTGTCTGTCTCTAACTCCATCTCTCTCCTTCCCCTTCCCCTCTCCGTCATCTTCTCTCTGTCTCTCTTCTCTGTCTCTGTCTCTTTTCTCTTTCTGGATGTCGCTGCCTTTCTGTCTCGCTCTCTTTGTCCTTACAGAAGCAATTGGTTAGTTCCATTCAGTTGGGAAAGAGTACAAATTTTAAACTTTGTGTAAATAAGGTCGGACTGTAAATATTGACATGTCACCTTCTTCAGACTCTTGTCTTTTTTCCTGTTCCTGTCACTGTGTTTCCCTGTTTCTGTACGGGGCTGGTGGGTGATTTGAGTTTTTTCTGCAGTAAAGCCACATCGTTATTTTCTCATCAGATTCATAGATCCCATCTTTAGTTGCTTAGTTTTAATTTTAGGAAATGCTAAAACCATGTTTTATCCATTGCACCATCTTTAACCTGATCATAATGAGCCCATCTCTCTCTTTCTCTCTTGCTTTTCTTCTTTCTTTTCTTCCTTTCTCTCTTTCTTTCTCTCTTTCCCTGCCTTTCTGTCCCTCCGCCATTCCTTTCCCCTCCATCTCCTCCTGACTGCCTGCTCCCGACCTCGGACCCGGCCTCGTTTCTGTAGTCTCTGCACTTGTCTCCCGTTAAGGTCCCAGCCTCGGTGGGGCGGAAGCGGGAGCGCAAGCAGGTCAGCGACGAAGACACCTCGCTGTCAGAGAGCGATGCCTCCCGAAAACCTGAAGAGGAAGAGGAGGATGAGACCACAGCCATGAGTATCAATGAGGAAATGCAGAGGATGCTGAACCAGCTGTGAGTGCGGCTCTTCCGCACCTCTGCTACCGGCGCAGAGCCAGGCTCCAGCGCCAGGCCCCCCACTGCTGCCTGGGATGGGGAGGGCAGGGGGGGCTGCAGTTCCCCTCTCAGGGGAGGAGGAGATGGGAAATGCTGCTGCAGGGTGCATATACCCTATGCTCTGCAGGCACAGTGGGACTAACCACCTAGGACCCCTGAGCCCACCCATGCTGTGGGTGGAAGCTGGTCCAGCTCCCTTCCTCTTGCCCCCTTCCCACCTTTTGGGAGTCCCTGCCTGAATTTCCCAGGGCTCCTGACCATAAAACCAGACCTTCCCCATTCCACTGTTGGGTTTGGGCACAGTTGAGCCCACCCTGGCCAGACCTCCAAGGGCTGCAGCCCTGCCTGTTAGCGGGGATGAGGCTTTCAGCACTGATGCAGCCTTCTGCCTGCTGAGGTTTTCCTGCTGTGTGCTGATCCGCTGTTCCCTTGCCCCCAGGAGGGAATATGACTTTGAGGATGACTGTGACAGCCTCACGTGGGAGGAGACAGAAGAAACGTTGCTCCTCTGGGAGGACTTCTCCGGATACG
This sequence comes from Psilopsiagon aymara, assembly GCA_024733675.1. Classification (NCBI taxonomy): domain Eukaryota; kingdom Metazoa; phylum Chordata; class Aves; order Psittaciformes; family Psittacidae; genus Psilopsiagon; species Psilopsiagon aymara. The sequence continues at coordinate 7,814 of JANRGW010044958.1, forward strand.
CCATTGCAGCCGCAGAGGTGCAGGGGGAGGTAACGGTGGTGTCAGGTCCCCTCAGTGAATCAGCCTTGGCTTGGGACACTCGGTCCTGCTTGAGCCTGGGAAGATGCTCCCTCAAAGACCAGACTTCAGAGCCTCCATCCCTTGCAGGCCTGTACAGATGTTTCCTCTCTGCATCCCATCTGCTCTGCGTGAATATGTTACTGCATCCTTGTGAAGGTCTCCTTGTTAGACAGACTGGGGATGTGTAGCATGAAAGATGTGCTGAGGACACGGCCCACATGTGGGGAGAGCCACAGCCCTCCCAGCAGAGAAAACCTCCTCTGACTGGGTTGCTCTCTGGTGGGCTCTCCGGCCCACTGCCTCCTGCGCAGCAGCTGCCCAAACAGAGGCCTCAATGTCTGGCCAGATTCCTCACCATTTCACATATTTGGCCCTCAGCACTCTCTATGGGATGTGTTGCACTTGGGGATGGTCTGTGCTCTCCAAAGCTTCTGGGCAATGGCTGGGCTTGTTCTGGTCTGACATGCTCACTGCCCAGTGTGGCAAGTCCTGGGTCTCTCTACCCCATGTTGGCAGGGCTGGCTTGTGCCTTATTTATACTACACTGCTTACGTTGTCCCAGTGCTGCCAGTTCTTTCTCTTGATTTCTTTCTCTCTTGCCTTGGTTCCGCATGTTGGATGCCTCACTGCCTCTAAACATGCCATCTCCTCTCTCCAACAGCAAGATGACAGCCTGGAGAAGGTGATCAAAGACACAGAGTCACTGTTCAAGAGCCGTGAGAAGGAGTACCAGGAAACCATTGACCAAATAGAGGTAGGAGGAAGAAGCAGGGATGGCATGGCACAGAAGGGGGTGAATTGGAGTGGATCTCCAGGGAGGGAGACACCATGCTGGAGCTGGTGGTTGGTGACTGGGGGCAGCAGCTTTGGGTCTGGCCATGCCCCCTGCCCTGTGCCTTGGGCTTATCTCTGCACCATTTCCCTTGTGCAGCTGGAGCTGGCCACAGCCAAGAACGACATGAACCGCCACCTGCACGAGTACATGGAGATGTGCAGCATGAAGCGAGGCTTGGACGTGCAGATGGAGACTTGCCGGCGGCTCATCACCCAGTCTGGGGACCGGTGAGCTTCAGCGGGAGGGCCGGGATCCCCGTGCTCTGGGCGAGGATCAGGGTGGTGGTGAGTGGGAGCTGAAACATGGGGTAATACTTGTGCCCTGCCCTGGTGTGGCACAGAGGGAGCGTGGCTCCTGGTGACCGGCCTCCACACAGGTCGTGGTGCCACCTCTGCAGCAAGTGGGCTGTGCATGGGAGGCAGTGTTGACAGATGAAGCCATCTCATCTCTATCACCCCAGCCAGTGAGAGGTCCTGCTGTTGTGCAGGAACATCATATAAGTCCCCATAGGCATGTGGAGCCAGGGTGGCTCCAGGTAGGGGACCTCTGTGGTGGGCTTTCACAGACCCCAATTCTCACATGCCTTGGCAGGGTCCTCCTCTGGGCAGACCCCTCCAGCATCAGCTTCATGCTGTGGACCTCACTGCTGGTGTCCTCTGGGGCACCCTCACGAACCTCTAAGGATTCCCACAGACTTACACACGCCCCAGAAGAGTGAAAGAGACTCCAAAGCTTCTCTTGTTCTCACTCTGGTGCCCCTTGCTCACTGCAAACTGGGTCCTTTCCCTCCCTCTGGTCAGTGCTGTGACTGTTGCCCTTTACTCTTCTCCGCAGAAAGTCTCCTGCCTTCACCCCAGCCTCCAACAGCGAGTCAGGCCCGAACGAGGAGAGCGAGGAGTCTGACCGTGACCCTCCCAGTGACGCTTCCATCAGATAATGAGGGGAGGCCCCGCTTTGTTGGACACCCTTCCTGGTACAGGGGTGCCTTGAGAGAGACTGTCAGGGCCGTGGAGCTGCTGGTAAACATCTGTCGCCCAGGCTCACTCCCATTTTGGAGAGCTTGGCAGATCCCGCACCCCCCTGCCACCAGATATCTTGCAAATGGGAATAGCTAGATAGACCTGAGGGCCCTTGTTGGGGCTGCTCAGCCTCCAGCCCCTTCTCTGTTCCCTTTCCCTGCTTTGGTTAAACCATGGTTTGGGCAGGGAGGCTCCAAACTTGCTACGGTGGCATTCACCAGGACCTGTTCCCAGGTTCCTCCAGGCCCACCTCCTCTGTCCTGGTACGCTTTGTCCTGCCCCCTGCCCTCCCTATACCACATGGAGCCGAACAAGAGCCGTATCTTCCTGCAAACTGGACCTGACACTGGTGCAAACTGGACCTGACACTGGTGCCAACTGGACCGAGCCTGGGACGCTCTCTGTCCTTGCTGCTGGCCGGGTGGCTGGCTGGTCCCTGTGCCTAGCCGGGCACCCCGATCCCCCCCTGCCTCCTTCCGGGGCAGGGGCTGAGTCCCGCTCACAGTGCACTTTGCTTTGCCGCACGTTGGCGGTGCGCTCACGTCTGTGTTACAGGACAAGGGGTCATTAAATGGGACAGTTTCCTTTTCTACAGCTTGGCTGGGTGTGGGCTTTCCTTGTGCTGTGTGGCTTCAGGTTGGGGTTGTCCTCCACCAGACCCCCAAGCCCACATCAGTGGGGGCCTCCCATGGGACATTCCTGTCCCTTGGGTGTGCTAGATGGGGCAAGATCCCTGTTCTGGGAGCCACTGGCTCTTGATGGGCTGCGTGTAGTACTGGTGCTGCATTGGGTGCCTTATTCTTAACCTGGATCAACACTGATGCTGAGGCTGTGGGATTGAAAATGAAGCCAAATGTGGCTCACAACTTGCGGACCTTCCTCTTCCAGCTCTTGGTCTCCTCTGACGCACCCGGGTATCAATCCTAAACCATCTTCTTGCTTGCCCTCAGCCCCACATCCAACTTCTGTATAACCACGGTGGGGCTTCCCCTGTCCCACCTTCTCTTCTGACATTTACCTGGCTGGCCCTTGCACATTCTCCTGCGGTGATGGGAGGCTGGGGTCTGGCAGGGTGGCAGGAGCGGGTGAGCAGCCTGTTGAGAGGCAGTGCTCTGCAGGGCTGCCCGCTGAGCCAGGCTGTACAGCCAAGGCAGGCAACACTACAGAGAAAGAGGCCTCTCCCAAGGTCCCGAAGGGAAGAGAAAGTAGATGACAGTGGAGGTTTTGGATCGTCTCTGAGATTAGATAAGAAAGGTAAAATGAGGGCTGAGGGATGCAACAGTTTTATCTCTGTAGGTTTGGCTCGGGTAGCTAACACTGACACGCACTTGAGCTGTAAGCACTGGCACGTCATCACACTGCAGTGCAGAGGGCTGGTGTTTGGGCAGGGTGAGGTTCTCTGCCTGTGCCTGCAAGACATGTTAAGGCATGTGTTGGTTCCAGCCAGCACTGAGGTGAGGCAGGAGACACAAGGAAACCCCCAGGCCAAGGCGCAGCTCCTGAATGAAGGGCCTGCTGTGGCTGGGTGCCGCCTTCACCTCTCAGGGCAGCCATGCGAGCAGGATAGCAGCAGAAGTGTATTCCCTGCCCCGGCTGTGAGAGAGGGTGGGAGGTGAGGGCCATTGCCTGCCCTGAGACAGGGTCTTCATCTGCTCACTTCCTCTCCATGCCCCCTTACCAACTGCTTCTGTTTGTTTCCCTCTTCCCTTTCATTTCATAAAGAGGCTAAAGCCAGAGGAAATACTGTAACCTGGCCTTTTGTTTGGAGTGATGATGCCTCATGTGCAGTAGATCAGAGATCACTTTCTGTCCTGCCTGAAGGATATCCCGGTTCATGCCCTTTCCAGTACGTGTCTTTGCAGGATTTTCTGTTCTTTCTCTGCTGTGGAGATCTCTGAGTGGCTGTCTAAGCCTGCCTTCCCCTGTGCATAACCCATGACGTGTACCTTGGCCTCTTGGTACTGCTTAAGAAGCCCACAGGACTGTAGAGCCTGTTCCCTGAGAGATTTCAAGTGTGAAGCACAGAAAGCTGCCAGATGCCTGTGTACCAAGACATGTGGGGACCGCTTTCCCACACTGCTTGTCATAGCTTCATTTGCAGTGAAACTGAGACCTTCTCCATCCATGTATTATCTGTATTATCAGCAATAGGCTCAGTTCCCCCAGCAGTGTGACACCCCTGACATCTCACTGGTGGGGCATGCAATGCTGATCCTTTGCCTCAGCATGAGAAGCACAGCCCAAGGCCTCCAGTATTAGCCAGACCATCTCTCCTCCATCTACCTGTCCATCAGGGGTGACCGCATATCTTTGATGGCAGGATATGAGGAGATACGAACCTTCCATCTATTCTCTGTGGGCTCCTCTTCATTCCTGGAGGAGTATCTAGCCCACTTTTCTCCACCAGGAGCCCTGCTGGGAACCATGGAGCCTAAAAACCGCTCAGCACTGTGTTGCTCCTCGCATCCCTAACCTCATCCCTTTTCCAAGGTGCTTCCTGGCAACCTCTGCTCAGGAAGCAATGTCAGAAGAAACTGTCTAGCAGAGACCCAGGTCTTGATCTTTCTGAGCACCTCCTTGTCTGTATTCATCTCACAGGCAATAATCGTATCTCATTTCCCCTTAGACTGCAGCCCATTCAAAAACATTTGTTTGGCCTGGACTTTCTGAAAGACTTGGTTGCTGGGGCAGCTTGGCCATGGATGGAGTGGGCCTTTTCCTATTCTTAATCAAGATGATAAATTGATGAAATGAACTTTTGAGGAGTGGGACAGTTACTCTTTCCAGCTGACCATGCTCACCCATGAGCATGTTGCAGCTAAGGTCTTTAGTGCACCAGCACAGACCCTGGCATGCAGGGGACTAAGTCCTGTCTCACTTGGTGTACGTACATTAATGTTTGCTGCCCAAGTACAGTCCATGCATTGATGTCTTACTGAATGGGGTTCAATGGCAGGATGCATCCAGGCCATCCCTCTGTCAGCATCCGTTTTTGGACTGGCTGCTGCCGTTGACCTCCATGAACAGTTGTCCGGGAGCATCCTTATAGAATTACATCCCTCTGGACTGGCAGTGAGGTCTTCCCACTAAATATATTGGCAAGGTGATTCAGCTTCCCCACCCTATAGAAGTCTATGTTGTTGGAGACCTACTCAAGCAGTCTGGAGCCATGCTAGTGATTGTTCTGGCTTTCCCTCCACAACATTTGGACCATTGTGTCTAGGTGAGGATGAGCACAACTTCTGCATCAGCAGTGGGAGTGGCACAAAAACCCCTCCCTTGAGGCAAGAGTTGTCCCTGGGCTGGGACTGACCCACTTGTGAGCATCCTACTTCCACAAGGTGCTGAGGGAGCAATCAGCCTTTGAGCTGGGGGTGAAAGACCCAGTTTGCTGCCATGGCCACTGCCCTCTGCGCTCCCTGTGCTGAGATCAGCCTCTTGGCAACAGATGTCAGACTGTGCCCCAGGCATTTTGCAGAAGTGGGCCCTGGCTCCCTGCTGAATTCATTTCTGATCCTGTGGATGCAGAGCGGCCTTCCCTGCCCCTTCGCTACTGAAGTTCCATAGGACTCATCTGAAAGGTGAACTCTCATTCTCAGAGATCTTCTATGGCAAGGTAGCTTTGAGACCAGCCCCACTGAGTCTGTAGGTGAAGACTATCAGATCTTCCCACAGGGGATGGGAAGTATCACCCTGCTTACACCTCATTATGTGGATGTGGAATGTTCTCAGTGGCTGTAGAGATGTTCAGTCAGACTAACTACTAAGTAGCCCAGATCTTAGTCCCCGTATTGAGCAAGCCTGCTCCCTGCCTTCACTCAGTCTTGGATCCCATCTATTTTAGATCATATCTCAGAACTGTTAGAGTCTAACTTGTCCATCCACTCAGTTAAGGTCCTATATTTTCCACCCAGCACCTTTCCACTGTAGGTGCTGTCCCACATGACTCAGTTTTGTGTGAGTTCGCTTTTCTGTGTTCCAGGATTCCTTAGATGGACCTAAATGTGGTGCTGACAGCCTCTGTTGGAGCAACTTTTGCTTCCCTGGTAACTCTTTATTATTCTGTTTATCCTGTTTCTTAACCAAGACATAGGAGAGATCAGAACTGCATAGAAAGTTGTTCTTATTTCTAGCTTTGAGCTGCAAGATTGGCTTTCCTAAGCCTTGTACCTCTGCTACAGATCTTCATTTGTTCTCAAGAAGGCCGTATTCTTTATGGTTTGTGCTATCTCAGGTACCTGTGGCACAAGAGTGTCCCAGAACTTGCACATGATTAAGTATGTCAGATACTCTGGTTACAGGCAAGAAGCTCTCCTTTTGAGAGGTCAGAATTAACACAGAACACAGTGGAGTGTTGTGTCCTTGGAGGTGCACCTTGGATGATGCACGGAGAGGCCTCAGAAAACATCCAGCAAGCCTCTATGCATGGTAAATAATACTGGGAGCAGTAGTAAAACAGCATGGGTGTGCTACAGACAGGTTTAAGAAGCCCCGCCACCATGGAAAATCTGATGAGATTGTGAGAAGTGTTTTAGGTGGGAATTTCTGAATGCTTGGGACACTTTCTCTTAAGATAGGAACAAGGAGAGGATGTGGTAGGTCCTCTGGCAGCGGGGGTTACAGATTTCCTAGCTTGGAGACTGGCTGCAAGAGCTGGGAAGGTTCCAAGGTAACACTGTGGAAAAGGAGTTCAAGCAGTCACCAGAAGGCATCACCATTGTGCTGAACCACTATCACAGTAGATGGGAAGAAGCAGCATTTTTGCCTTCAACAGCAGACTGCATCTGGAGAAGGTGGAAATAGGAGTTCTCTGGGTAGGAGCAAATGTGGTTAATTTGGTATTTTTAATGTTCACAGCCACATCACAGAACTTCCAGCTCACCAGTCTGACTTGTTTTGGGTGAAGGTGGAATGGGCAAGAGCAGTTATGAACTGGGGTTGCAGCCTGTGCTAAAAATCAGAGCCTCACAAATATGCTCTGACATACAATTGTGTCATTGAAGGGTCTTTCATATTCGCCTGAATTCCTAAACAAAAGGTGGCTATTTATTTTCTAAGTGCCTCTCTGTTTGTGTGAAAAGGCAAATAATGTTGTCATGGAAGTCTTTCGCTGGGGATACTGGAGAATATGCTGTGCTGTGGAGTTGCTTATCAACCTAGAAATGGTGGCATGCCCAAGTAAGGCAATGATATTAGGTGTCCTTATGACAAATGACGTCTGGGTTAGGATTGATGCTCGCCTAGAAGACAAGGGATCAACTGAGAAACAAATCAAGATATCGCCCAGGACAAAATGCCATTAGCAGAGTATTGCGTGGTGTTATGTAGCCATTTCTTACAGTGAACTCGTTTAAGGAAAGTATTAAAAAAGAGATCTTTGGAAAGCGGGGCATTTTTCCAGTTATCCAGAAAGCTGTGGTTTAGTCCACATGAGAAGATAGCAGTCAGTAAACTACTTCCTGGAATAAGTGGCCGTGTGACAAAAGTACTTAGAAACAAGAATAACTAATAAAAGTAGTAAAGGCTGACCCTACTTAGTAATAATAAACCTTGTAACAGCTACACCAAGTGTGGGTGGGGAAAAAAGGAATAGAGAGACAAAAGAATTCAGCTGTCTAAAACAAGGTCTTCAGCTACTCATATCACCTCAAGGGAAACACCTAACAATAGCTGCATGTCTAAGAACGCTAACAAGTTGTTCTAGTTACATTTAAAGCAAAATCAATCCCAGCAGTAATATAAACCTATTGCATTAGGTGAAACTGGAAAAAATACCAAATGAGGCATAAAAAAGGGGAAGTACTCACCAGCTATGTGTGTTCTGTATTTGGAAAGAATGTGGTCAGAGGGGAATGATGAAGCACTTTGCAGGCCATTAGCAATTAAGGAGGATCCTTGGCAGGATCTTCTCGGAATAAACCCTTCCACATTTCCAGGCACAGGTGACCTAGAGCATGCTAATGCAGAGGTGCAGGGGGTGCTATTGGGGGAAAAGGTTCCTCACAAAATCAGGCTGCTTGGGGTAAGTGATGCTGGGGAAAAAGCAGAGAGCTGTTGTCGTGCTCCTGCAAGCAGTGTTTTGCAAAGCACTAACCCCAGGGGTGGTGAGAAGGCTTTGGCTGCTGCAATCCATGGTTTGCTGGTGTCAGTGTTTAAATGCATTGGGGAAGGCAGTTATAAAAAGACTGAGGGGACGGGTGAGCAAGTGACGTCAGTGATGGGTCTGACAGGCCACGTATGAAAACCAATGAGAAGCCAGTGGAGGGGGAAGGAGGAGGGTGGAAATCATGAAGGAATGGGAAAAATCTGCACAGATTTGTGGAGGGAGAAGGAATTGGCAGACAAAACTGATACCATTTTCGATGCGTGGTAATGATACAGGCTCAAAAGGAGTAAATACCTCACCCAAAATGCCAAGAAGCATTAAAATGTATTTTTATAGAAAAACGTAATGTACATGCATATATAGGCAATGTTTGAGCTGTGCATAGATACCTCTAAGAGCAAAAAATGCTAGTGACTAACCATGCCCTGGACAGCAGGAGGGCTGGAAAGACTTAGGGAACAGGGCTCACAAGCACCCTCATGTGAGTTCTCAGCCAGATGCTGAAGCTGATGACATCTTCAAGCATTGGTGTGCTTTGCCCTGCTTTGCATTGCAAATCAGAGTAGGTGAAGCAAAAACTCCTCACCATGATTCCAGGCTGCAGAAAAATGCTTTGAGAGGAAAACTTTAGTTGCTTTGCTCCTTAAAAACATAAATAGCAAGCAAGCATTTTTGCCCAGGGCCTAAAGTTACTTCATGATGATGGGCTAGGTGGCAGTTTAGTCAGGCTGAGAAAGGCATATTATAGGAGTCTGAGGAGATGGAGAAGCTGGAGGCCACATGCATTCAGTGCAATTTCAGTATCTGCTTGGTGTCCAGCACCTAAACCAGCTACTCAGTAACTAAAAACCTGGAGATTACAAGCTACCTATGACTTTTTTCTGTCCAAAGACTTAGAGCAAGGCCAAAAAAGGTTGCTCACTTGTTCAGGGGAGAGCTGGGCACCTTTGCAATGTCAGTTGTCTCCCCCACTACATTTATTACTTTTCATTTAGCAACCTTGAATTTCATCAACCATGTTAATAGCCCACTTGCAAGATCCTTCTTTGCCTTCCCACAGGCTGATTCAGTGTTGGATGTCCTGCATCATTTTGCACAAACAACAAGCCTTGGCAGCCCCTGCTCTAAATTGTTCTGAAGGTGTTGAATGGAAATAACCCTGGGGCAGATGTGTTCAGACACTGGCCACTTGCACCTCCTCAGTCACCATCAGCCTTGCCACTTGTTTTCAGCCTGCAGAGGGTGGTTTTCTCTGTTCTGGGGCAGTTCAGGTCTGATGCAAGAGCTGAATTACTGATAGCACACACTTCCCTATTCATCCATTTCATGCTGGAGACTGCATCTGGATCTGGCACCTGGTACTGAGGGTTTGCTGCCCTTCATGTTCTCAAGTTCTGATGCTTCAGTTTGCAGCAGCGGCTTCATCTCATTGCTGCTGAGGAAAATCTCTCCCTGGGAATAACCCAAAGGCTCCTGTAATGGGCAAAAGATCAGTTTTACTCTTCTGCCATGGCCTTATCTTCCTAATCACTCCCATACAGGTTTTTGGCAGCTTTCTTGTCTCCTCCATGGCATTCCAAGATACATTTGAAAAAGGTTTTTATATGACCTTTTCTATTTGTCCCAGTTTCCTAAAAAAAAAATCTGCCTTTTTTTTTTGGCCCTTAAAGTTTAATTTGGTAGGATTTATGAGTTTTTCTTCTATATTCATTTGACTACAGCTTTTTGACAGCTGCCTTTTCAAATCTTATGCAGAATAACCGAGTACTACTGTTCCTTCTGGGAACATTTAATTGAGAAGAACTCCCTCAAGAAGATGACGTTTCCCTAGTAAGATAATATTAAGTTAGCTGTCCTGTAGTAAGGAATTACATTCAGCTCAGAAGAGTAAGTACCACATTATTTGCCCAAACGTAGGCAGCTCGTTTCTGATGAAGTGCTGCGGGTCCTGCCAGTGCCCACAGGGGTATTTGAGTACCCTGAGTTTAAGTCATGAACCTGCATTTTGCAAATGGCATCTGATGCAAAGGAGCTTGGAACGTTGTTCCAATGTCAAGATGTTTCTCTTATACAGCTGTGCAATATATTCCTTGTGTCGCTGTCCTACCAGAGACCTGTATCTCCTCTTCCTCACACAGGTCATGTCAACTGCTTTGCTCAAAGGCTCTTTTAATTCAGAAGTGGACAGGGTATGTTTTAAATGTCCAAGACTTCTTTTGCTGTCCTTCTGCAATCGCCATTTTGTTACATTTTGGTGTGATTTTCACTACATGGCATCTTAATGCTGAAGTTTCATGCTGCTGTCTTGAGAAGAAGGTGATCTAGAGAACAACCAGCTGTTTCTTGGTGGAGCGATGCATGTATGGTAGTGTGTAAAAATGCCAATGGACTATAATGTGTCAAAACATTCAAAGGTACTATAAAAAGGAATGTTCCTGTAACACCACTGCTAATTACTGCAGCGTCACGTGAATTTCCTCTGTCTTATAAAACCCAGGAAACAAAAGGTGCAGCTTACTACCCCTAGAAATGGCTGAGTGCCCATTGGAGACATTGCCCCTTGGGTCAGCCAGAGAGCTTTTATATCAGCACAGCTCTGGAAAGGCTTGAACCCATCTCCCAGGCACACCCCTCTCCTCTTCCAGGGTCCAAGCACTGCACAGCAATCCCTGGTGCCTGGCCCATGAAAGAAGGGCTTTTGGCCAGGATCAGTGTCTTTCTGTACCTTCCCCTTGCAAGGTGCTCATAAACCAGGATGGACTCTGGCTTGTGGCAGCTGCTGTTGAAGCCAGTTTGTCCAAGCAGAGCGGCACAATTGCTTTTAGCTCCTTGGCTGAGCAAGAGCCTCGTTGTGTCTGAGTTCCAGCCTTCCCTCACCAAGCATTTCTACCAGCTTTCCTTAGAAATGCTTTCAGAACAAGCCTGGAGCTCCCCTATTTAGGAGAAAACTCTTCTCCAGCAAGAGAAGCAGCTGCCACAGCCGGTCTCCCATCTTTACCCAATGCTGTCTGCAGTCATAGATCTCAGCTTTACAGATTAACAAAGAGAAGATTTTTAGGACAGGACTGCCCATTCTTGGGCGGTCTGGCCACAGAGCTAGCTTTTCCATCTGTCAGAGGGCCCTTGCTGTGGTGCCATCTGCAGGCACAGTGTCTGGATGTAAAATGAGGAGTTAAGGGAAGAGCTCTGCTTTTTTACCTTACATGATAGGAGACCAAGCCCTCCAGGCAGTCCAAAGGCTGCCTGACTTGTTTGCCGCATCTGCTCTCCCTGTTTCAATACAAAAGCAACCATGATTCCTGGCTTGCCTTGTACAGGTACCCTATCACTTTTCCTTTTACAAGCAAGATTGTAAACTAGCTCAAATAGTATTTTAAAAGCAAACTGAACCTTTATCCAAGACCTTCCCAGCAATTGGTGACTTGAGATCACATATTCTTCCTCCAACCCCCCAGGTTGTATGAATTTGCTCATTCCCACAGCAATTTGATCTCAGGTTCGATAGGGTTGTTGTTAAATAACGAGCTCTTTGCTTAAAGTGAAGTTTTAGGCAGCCTTATCTCGCTTAGGAAACACACATAAGGTTTTTTTCAAGGAAAAACATGGCTCATTGAAATGCTCCTACTTTAAACCCAGTTCAAAATACCTTTGTTACACATGGGAAAACAGGCAGTCCCCCATCAAGGTGTTTTGTAGCCTCTCTGCACCTCCAGATTACCAAGCAAAGCACTCCTTGGCGTGCACACAAGTATGCAGGCAGCAGCACACAGCACATCCATTCAAAGCACCCAAGCGCAGCAATCGTGGACAGGATGAGACCAACCCAAGACTCATTTGTAAGCTTAAGAGGGCTGCAGGCTACACCTCTCCCCAGCAGAAACTGAATTCCCTTGTGAGGGCTGCCTCCAGTTAGCCCCAGCACCAGGCAGCTTCCATTTAACTCCAGAGTTACCTAAGGCTCCTGCAGGGCCACTTGCGGAGTAAGCTAGGCAAGCTGCTCAGAGCCCCAGCATCCTACACAGAGGCAGGTTATTCAACCTTTTCCTCTTTGCAAAGCAGCTTTGAGTCATTGCCCTGTAGTCCAGTAAACATTTCATTTTCACAGGGCCCAGCCGATGGAGATAAGCTGCTCTGGGAAACTACATCCAACATAGCTTCATCCTGACAGCTTAAGTCCTTGCTCCAGGTCAGGGTCTAAAGTAGTTGGGGTTCAGACAGCAGCTCCAACCCTGCCTGCCAGGGAGAGAACAACACATCACAGCAGAGACAGTAAATTGAGCTGCTAAAAATGGAGCACCACATGATTTTATGCAGCACACCACTTACCAACCCTAGCACTCACAGAAGGCTTAGGCACTGCCCAGCAGCATTCATGCTTCCTAGGGAAGGTTACACAGTCCCTGTCAAAAGGCTGACACTCACCTTGCAGAGATTTGCTGCTCAGGAGCTTAACTGGAACTGCCCCTCCTTATGCATAGAATTAAGCCAGAATTAAGACCAGCTACCACCATGGCAACACCAGCTGCCGACACGTCCCTAGGCAGCCATTTCCTCTAGGACAAGCTGATTCATTTGAAGAGGTAAAAGCCAATGAACAATCCTGCTTCTAGGATTTCTGCAAAAGCAGAGGGAAGTAAAAGAAATAATTCCTGCTTCTTGTGCCCCCTTGCCAAACCAAATGCAAAAAACAAGTCATCTGCTCAGCACAGCACTTCATTCTGCCTACATGCCTCAGACAAGCAAGTCCAGAGCTAGAAGGTGGATGGAGCAGCAGAGCTGCCTTTCATTCTACCACACAGCAGCCTGGTGAGCACAGCCCTGCACCACACCTCAGTTTGGCTGAGGGGCAGAAGTCTTGCTCTCACATTTGGCAGAGGTAGCATTGCAAGTCTGCATAACCCAGCTCTGCTCTCTGCAGCCCAGCACTCAGGGCTGATAGGTGCTTGCTGCTCTTTTCAAGTCAGGCAGCCCGGGTTGTGCCAATGCCTATGCATGAGCTAAGCTGTCTGAAGCAAATCTTACCGCATTTGCTTGTCTCTGTTGAAGATTTACAGCAGCATCCATACAGCACTGCTTCAAAGGAGCTGGCACAGCCTTTGCAGCCAGGCAGGGAGAGATCCTCTTTAAGCATGTAAAGGTTGCTCATTGAACACCCCCCACTCCCACTTTCGCATTTTCCAGACAGACAAGGCATGTCAGATGGTGATCACTTTTATTGATGTAAGGTGGTACACAAACAGATCAGTTTCTATCAGCCTCTCCACCTCCCCCAGGCTCTGGGAGAAGTTGGAGGAGTGGGGGAGACAAGGGAACAGAACTGGCCTCTCACTGCAGGATGCAGAGCTAAGCGGTGGTGAAGAAGGGCAGGGGCTCCAACGTGGGAGAATCCTGCTTCCCTAGGCAGCAGGGGGGCTGTGTGTTCGGCTCACTCCTTGGATTCCATGTGGACCATCAGGTCCACAACACGGTTGCTGTATCCGTACTCATTATCATACCTAGGGATGAACAGAAGTGCTGTCAGGACTGATGCATTTCTTGAATGCCTTCTTCCCCCATTGTTCCCATTCCTCTGCCCCATCCTACACAACTGAACCAGGCAATTTCCCATCCACTTCCAGGAAAACTTAGCCGTAGGCATCCCTCTGATGCTCCAGGAGGTGAGGGCAGTATTATTTTAGTAACAAGCAATCTCACTCCAGAGTGTTACTCACTGGAGCCACCCTCCCGAGCAGGGGTGTTGTGCATCCATCACCATCCAGCAGTGATGAAAAGGACACAACCCTGTGACTTGTCTGTGCCAGCCCCTACCCCCCTAGTCTTCCCACACCACCCCCAGGCTCTGCCTACCAGGAAACCAGCTTGACGAAATGGTCGTTCAGTGCAATGCCAGCACCCGCATCAAAAGTGGAGGAATGGCTGTCACCATTGAAGTCACATGAGACAACCTGGAACAGAGGAAAGTTGTAACACATATAATTGTTACCCACAGCCAGAAGCACAAGTTACCAAACTAGGATCCCAGCAAGACTGGTGCCATCAGAAAAATGATGCAAGCACCAGTAACCACAGGACAGGACATGAGAAGTTATAGTTACCTGGTCCTCTGTGTATGCCAGGATGCCCTTCATGGGCCCTTCAGCAGCAGCCTTCACTACCCTCTTAATGTCATCATACTTAGCCTGAAAAGAGAAATTCAAGATGGTCAGACCCCAACTCACAGAAAATGTCCACCAGAGAGGTGGGAAAGAGACGATAAATGGAAGCACCATGCCAGGTGCTGTTTGCAGATCCCATCTTAGGGACAAGATAGATGCAGAGAAGGGCAGAGTTTAGAGGAAGCAGGCGCAGGCCAGGTTTTTAGGGCCTTGTCCACATCACTTACTGGTTTCTCCAGACGGCAGGTCAGGTCCACAACAGAGACATTGGGGGTTGGCACACGGAAAGCCATTCCGGTAAGTTTCCTGAGAGATACATGAATCAGAAGGGAACAGCACCTAGCACGCCTGTGCCAGTCCTCCATGCTGCTAGGAACAGGTCAGAACTGGCTAGGCACTGCCTGCCTCCTCCTGACACCCAACAGACAGCACTCACCCATTGAGCTCAGGGATAACTTTTCCCACAGCCTTAGCAGCCCCAGTAGATGCTGGGATAATGTTCTGGGCAGCGCCTCTGCCATCCCTCCACAGCTTCCCAGAGGGTCCATCCACTGTCTTCTGTGTGGCTGTGATGGCATGAACAGTGGTCTGGGAAGAGAACACAGGAATAAGAACACAGGCAACAGTCTCCAGAAAAAGCATCCAAGGGACACAGGGAGTACAGATGCTTTCCCTCTCATGTGAAGGGACCTGTGGATAAGGCACTCTTCTCAGCAGCAAGCTTCAGACCTACCATAAGACCCTCCACGATGCCGAAGTTGTCATGAATGACCTTGGCCAAGGGCGCCAGGCAGTTAGTAGTACACGAGGCATTGCTGGGTTGAAGAGAAAAAAAGCGCATCAGCTAGAGACAACACATCTACAGAGGCAAGATGAGACCCCAGGCAGCTGGTGAGAGCTCCAGGCTGAAGAGCATCTTCCTCCCTCTCTCCTTACCTGACAATTTTCAGAGACTTGTCATACTTTTCATGGTTGACACCCATCACAAACATGGGAGCATCAGCAGAGGGGGCAGAGATGATAACACGCTTAGCACCACCCTTCAGATGCGCCTGGAGAAAACAGAGAAGACGAGAGAACTCAGAATACCTCCAACAGCTCACTTCTACCAGACAACCTCTTCTCCCTCCCAGCCCCATTTTCAGCAACTCTGTACAGTGATGCATCCCACATGCAGAAAGAGCAGTATCCCTTCTGTGTGCTACTGCGACATACTTACCCCAGCCTTCTCCATAGTGGTGAAGACACCAGTGGACTCCACAACATATTCAGCACCAGCATCCGCCCACTTGATGTTGCTGGGGTCACGCCTGAGGAGTGACAAAACTGTCAGAGCTGCTCTGCACAATACCTGCTTTCACCCTCCAGGGGGGCAAGAGGGAGACAGATACTTACTCCTGGAAGATGGTGATGGCATTCCCATTAATCACAAGCTTCCCATTCTCAGCCTTGACAGTGCCCCGGAAGTGACCATGAGTAGAGTCATATTTGAACATGTAAACCTACCAAGGAGAGAGGGAGGGAAGTCAGGCACCCTGGCTGCCATCTCGACTTCCCACCTCCACAGTGACCTTGTCTAACCACTGCACTGTACTTGGCTGTGCTGAACCTCCCAGCTCCGTGTCCTCTACTTTACACCCGGTTTTCCCAGGAAGCTACTAGAACAGAGCCAGAGCAGCCCTACTCGGAAAGGCCCAGAGGGGGCACTGCAAAGCAACTCACCATGTAGTTCAGATCAATGAAGGGATCGTTAATGGCCACCACTTGCACTTTGCCAGAGAGAATGGCAGCCCGGGTGACCAGGCGGCCGATGCGGCCAAATCTGGGGAGAAACAGACACGGATGAGAGAGAGCAATAGGGAACCTGCCGGGTCAGGCATGACCCACTGCCTTCCCCCGGGATGATCCGCTTCTCCCTGCCCTGCAGGGCAGCAGGGAGCCAGGCAGCTGTGTCCAAAGGCCGATGAACCTCAGTTAAAGATTAAGAGCAACCCCCGCACCAAAAAGGTCAAGCGCTAAATTTACTGAGGGCCCCGAGGATCCGGTTACTCCTCAGCCCAGGGGGATAAGGCACACTCCCGGGGCCACCACCGACACACGATCCATCAGACGACCTTTCTGCAGGAGACTGAAACCCGCCGGTGGGGCGCAGGGACCCCCGGGGGGAACCGGGGCAAGCGGGCAGCGGCTGCGCTTCCGGGGTGAGTCACCCCGAACCCGCATGGAAGTGACTCAGCAGCCGCTGCACCCCGGCCCCTTCATGCAGTACGGGGGACCATGGCCGGCCCCGGCTATCCCCCCTTCAAATCCCCCGCACGCCCTTGAGCCGACCTTGCCCCCCCACCCCGCCGGGCCCCTCCCCA
>JANRGW010044962.1:0-16988 GCA_024733675.1 Psilopsiagon aymara
AGGCTGCTATGAGGTCTCCACGCAGCCTTCTCTTCTCCAGGCTGAACAGCCCCAACTTTCTCATCCTATCTTCATAGAGGATGCACCAGGCCATGCTGTGCTGCTGACAATCCTGCTGCCCTGGTCCCATGTGCTGGGTCCCTTGGACCACTGCTTAGCTCTGACCAGAGTAGGCTGCCATGTGCCCTCAGCTGGTCTCCCTCAACAACAGCAGCTGCGTACAGAGTGTAAGCTACACCTCCTAACCATGACAGTACTCACCTCCTGTCCTAAGGTCTCATTTCCACTTGCCTAGAAATTAAGAGGTTTGCCCATTTGAACCAGTATTTTCCACATCAAGCCTTTGTCCTGTGCTGTAGGCTTTCAGGAGTAACACCTGACATATGCACAAAGGAAGTCTTCTCTTATGAAATACACAAGCAACACCAATTAATGACAGAGAGAAAGTACATGTTTATCTCATTGTGAAGAACTGCCATTGGTAGACGGCACAATCTTACCAAGGTGCGTACACGCTTCATGAGAGCAAGCCAGGAAACCCTGCCTGTTCAGTGTAGTACCCTACTGACGCAGTAGATTAAACAAGGGGATTACAGACAAATTGCAGAGCAAAATAAACAGGATCTCAAAGACACCGAGTAAGAGAAATGCCGAGTACATCTGCAAAACTAGTATGAAATCCTGCTCTCATAAACTAGTCATCTCAGTTAGCAAACATTTTTTTACAGAGAACTTTTAGGGTTTTTTTTCCTCAGCCATAACCATTATCTAATAAAAACCTTAGCCCTCTTTCCACAATGCTCAACTTCATTAAACCTGTGGCAGGATGAGAACATTTTTTTCATCTCTTTAAGGCAGAACAGTTCCAGTACTTCTGACTGAACTTAGCAGAAATGCCACTGATGCACAAACACATATTCTACCTGACATGAATACTCATTAGAGCACTATGGGTTTCATCTCTTTCATTTTCAGGGCAACTCTCTATGCCACAGTATCCACAGTTAACACAATACAAGATATGAGACATGCATTTGCGCCTGTATTTGTAACATAAGAGTTCTTGTTTCTGAAGCCCAACAAGAATGCATGTACACAAGCCAAATAGTAGATAAAGCAATACTTCAAACAGTAAATAAATCTGTGGTGTGACACCGAGCACCCAGTTTCTAACAGTTATAACCATGCATATCTTTTTAAAGAAAATGCAGACATACCTATAACAAGACAAGCAACTTAAAAGGCAGTAACCTCAAGCCAATACAACAAAATACCCAGCTCCTTCCTGCCACAGCCTTTTCCAGCCTGTGTTGATGGGCTCTCACTGCCTTCAGAGCTGACTGGAGCATACACAAAAATCTCTCAGCAGCCCCTGACAAGGGACTGGAGGCATCTGTAGTGAAAACATCAAAAGGCTCAACTTGTCTTCACCTGCAAACCTATCAATCACTTTTCTAAGACTTTCTTTTTATTTTTTTTTAATTTGGTGAAGAAGGCAAAGTAAGAAAGTTCAAAAGGTTATTTCTTTTTTTTGACTTCAACTGGTCATTTCTCCTCTCTCATCTTTTGGCTTATACAATAAAGGATGGGCAACTGTAGAGGTTTCCCTTTCCTCTCCGTTTCTCATGTTGCTACCTGTCAAGTCCTTTTCCATCCCTCCACACAGAAAGTGTGGTGTATAACTATTCATAACTATTTTCACTGACTGAAGACACTCACATGCCTTCCCAGAGCCTGTACCTCTATGTCATGGTTTAACACCGGCCAACAACTAAATACTATGCAGCTGTTCACCCACTCCTGCCTCCCTTTCCCTCTCCCTGTGCAGGGATGGGAAAGGAGAATCAGGAAAATGTAAAAAACCATAGGTTAAAAACAGTTTAATAACTGAAGTAAAATATAATTATATTAGAATAACAAAAATTAAAAGGGAGATAAGAAAAAGAGAGGAATAAAGCCCAAGAAACACAACAGATACACAATACAATTGTTTACCACCTGCTGCCCAATACCCAGCCTGACCTGAGCAGTGATCCATGCCTCTCAGCCAACTCCTTCCAGTTTATATACCAAGCATGATGTTCTACAGTTTGGGATATTTCTGTGGCTGGCTTGGGTCAGCTGCTGGCTGTGCTCCTTCCCAGCTTCCTGTGCACCTCCCTAAAATTGGTAGCACATGGGAAACTGAGAAGTCCTTGACTTAGAGTAAGCATAACTTGGCAACAAATAAAACACTGGTGTGTTATCGACATTATTCTCACACTAAATGCAAAACACAGCACTGTACCAGCTACTAGGAAGAAAATTAACTCCATCTCTGACAAAACAGGACAACATCCCCTTATTCCATATGATTTATGTTGTGCCATGGTCATAAAAGTTCTGACTGGGCTGGGCCAGCCCTGCTGGCAGATCCTCTGGTGTTGACTAACCAGGCAGCTTTTGTGAAATGTGTACCCCAATGTTTGAAAGTCCCACCACCCATTGCTCTCAGTGCAGTTTTAACAGCCCATTGTAACAGCCATTTGATTTTCCCAGAGGCTGGTGCATGGTAAGGGATGTGATATACCCGCTCAATGCCATGTTCTTTGGCCCAAGTGTCTATAAGATTGTTCTGGAAATGAGTCCATTGTCTGACTCAATTCTCTCTAGGGGGCTGTGTCGCCACAAGACTTGTTTCTCAGGGCCTAGGACAATCTTCCAGGCAGTAGCCCAGTAAATATATTATTATGCATTATATATTACATAGGGAATAAACTATACTTTTCATAAGGTTAGGGGAAGAGGCAAGGAGCTGACTTGTCCTCCAGTGCTGTACTGAGCAGCAAAAATGTCAGTCAGGTTTCTTATGGAGGAATTTTACTCCCCTTAGCTCTGAGCTTTCAGAAGTAATGTGAATGTTATTCTAATTCCACTTCAGTGCAACTTCAAACTATTTTATTTGAAGTATGACACTAATTTTTCACAGTTTGCTTAGCTCTATCTGTTTCAGGCTGGACAATTACATACTAAGCCATTTTAGATGGAAGTACAGTTATCTAGAAACATCAGCAAAATCCAGCAATGCTAAGGACTGTAGGACAGGATCACTCTTCCAATTTCTGTTCTACCTGGAATCTTGTTCCACCACCCATTCTGTTCAAGCCAGGCACTCAATGGCCATCTATGTACAGCAGCCTTTGAGAAGATTGCCAGAGAGAATAAAAAGGCCATGGTATTAACACACACTATCTTCCCTTTACTTTGTGGACCTGCTTTACCCCACTCAGCTTTTTAGAGGGAGTCCTGGCACACGGCTCTGTTGCACTGCAGCAGCAGAACAAAAAGGCAACAACAAATAAAACCCAGAGCATCAGACTAACACCAAGCCCAAATTCCCTCCAGCCCTCATCAGTGAGGGGGAACAGTACAGAACTGAAGTGGGAATCCACTCTCTGGAACTCCTAGCAAAGGAGGAGTGAATTTCCAGAGGCTAAATACACCAAGTGCCATCCATCACCCTGGATGTATGCACATGTCCCATTGCAATTCAATTCTCACAAAGAAGTCGCTCCTTGAATTCTGCATCTTCCAAAAGAACATTTGTCTGACATTCACCTTCCTACACATCCATAATCAAACTTTTTGTCACTTCACCAGTAGAAAGAATTGCTGTAAGAAAGCAAAATCAATATACTTCAGGCATTTTAGGTTTTCAAACAGCAGACATTACTTTCCAAGCCACTGCCATGTTATCAATTAATTAATTCAATAGGGGGAACAAGAGCTGATACAGCCACTCCAGAACTACATCTCTATTAGGGCCCTTTAGGCCAAACTTGCACAAAAACCTATGTGCAAGAGGTTTTTAGCAGGGCTTTCTTGCATCAGCATGAAACTTATCCTTCTCCCTCTACCTCTCAATCCAGGAGCAAACACTGCCTTATTTCCAGCATAAGAAAACATCAGAAAGCTTTCCTTTGCAATAAAACACTCAGGTACTTTGGCAAACCTGGAAAACTCCGAGAGAGAAAAGAGCCCACCCACACGGTAAAGTTCTACACAAAGTTCCTCTTGCAGATGTGCAGTCCTTCTGCTTATTAGGTCACATCTCACAGGTTTTTACAAGGAAGGAACATCTATTCTCATCGTGACAGTTCATTTGCTTTAGAAGGCATACAAAAAGATAAGAGACTAAGGTCAACAGTTAGAAGTATGTCACACTTTCAAATGATGGAGAGAAAAATACTTTGATACCTGACATAAATGGTTCCATATATTTTTCTGAAAAGAAAGTCTTCTGAAGACAGCCAATAACATCCAGAGTCAGATGCACTATATCTGGCATATGGAAAGGGAAGTGTAAGAAGCTTACACCTAACACTAAGATTTGTGGTATTTATTAATAAAATAAATCAATAAATTCACAGATCTTTCAACAGCAACTGTTGAAATGGCTGCACACTGAGAAAAAGACTTTTCAGCACACTGCGGTACAAAACTCTTCAACCTAATCTCTAAACCCAAACCACATACAATGGAAACTGCCATGTCAGAAAAGAATTATGTTAAGTTTGTTCAGCAATCTTATCCTTTGTCATGATCTTGCAACATTATAGACTGTAAAACTAAGCTCCCTTCAACAGAGATTAGTCAAAAATCTCACTTTCGTATTTTAAAAAATCAAATTGGGAAAAACACTGAATAGCTGCACTTTGGTGATTTATTTGTTTTTTCAGATTAAAACCCAAAAACAACAGTGTTGGAAATTGCCAAATATTATATGTTACTACTTCAGGAAATAAAAAATTAATGACTTGACAGACTTTCAGTAAGATCTGGTCAGAGAAATTACACATGCTTGAATCTCATCCTTTTATCCTGAATCTGGTTTCCTGCTTGCTCTGCAAGGGTTGTGAAAAGAATGGGAAAAGTGACAGTAACAGCTATCCAGATCTAATTAGCAATCTCTGAATGTTCCCTGCTAATGTCCATCTTGGACTTACATAATATCCAATCATGTGTTCACATTTTACAAATACATTTGAAGTTACAAGAACAGAAATGGCAAATTCAGGGGGAAAGTCTTGTTTGATCATAGTGTGATACTTGAAGTAATGCAGAATTGTTACAGCTTCACATAATGGCTGTAGATCAACACCAAACCAAAACACATCAGAATTTAGCCCTCTGCTTTAACTTAATTACTTCTGCCCAAGAAAGACAGAAAAGAAGTTTGTAACTGTAGGATAAGAACAAAAAGCTGCACAAACCTTACTTCGGACATGCTGTAGTCTGTAATCACAATGGCATAATTTTGGTAATTACTTTGGGACAAAGTTTAGGAGAGCTATAATGAAGCTTCCTGTTGACATGAAGCTAGAGGGAACTGTCAGCAGAGCAGGATTAGAACTTGGTCTACGGAAAACTGTGGTGATGCTGAAGATTACAGTAACAGAAACAACGTGAAACTAAATAGTACAAAACTATACACCAAGAGACCCTCCCTAGCAGGACAGGAGCTTTTCACCTAGAAGCAATGGATATTGATTAACCTGTCCATACCTATAAAAAGATGACAATGAATGTTAGAAAAGGCAAACAGGAGCACAGTGCACAACAGGAAAGTTATGACCTGTGGAGAAAGGAAGTAGTAACACCACTGAACAAAGTCTTGCATTTGACTGTACGTAAAATACTGTGGGCCACTCTTGTTCATTTTGCTCCAGAAAAAGTAATTTCACCCTGTAAGAGATGCAAGAAGCGTTACTAGCACCGTCAGAGAATTGAAGAGATCCTGACAGAAACTGAAAGTCCTGTTTTTCTTTATGTGAAAGGGCTATGTTAGCTTTTATAGGCTCAGAGGAATAAGAGCTATTTAAACTACAAAAAGACTGTGGCACAGGAACAAAGATGCATAAAGAAGACAGAGTGACACGTTTCAGCTGGAAGCGAAAGGAATTTTCTCAACATCAGAGCAGTGCTGTTTAATAACAAGCTTTCTGGAGGAATGCAAAAGTAAACAAAACTAACTAGCTGTATTCTAGGAGGTAGTTGCTTACAGAAGCAGGGGACTGGATCATATGGCCCTTCCCTCCTGTATTCCTAGCTTTGATATCCGTATTACATAGCTTACAACACCCTAGCTCTGCTCAAGAGAAAAAAAACAGCACTTGAAACTTATTGAGGTAGCACCCTGCAGTTTCTCTTTGCAGTCTGGCAGCCTGACAAGCTAACTGATATTATCAGTTATCTTTCCCCCAGTAAGCTGGTGTCCAAAAAGTGTCCTTGAACATAGCATTTATGAACAAACCTGTAGTCTTTATTTGTTTATGGATTCATGCATATTATGGAAAGATAACACAAGGGCAGGGATTTCAACTGTGGGGCAACATCCACCCTCCTCCAACTCCCTTCATAATCTCATAATGTTGTTGTCAAGAGTATGCATGTTGGGATCGGGAACTCTATAAAAGGATGTAAGCTTTCCAAGCAGCCCTGGAGGCAGGTAGAACATGAAAGAGAAAGCACAGTGAAGCACTATGCCCAGAAGCAGTGTTCAGCCCTTAGCTCCATTCCTAGAGCTAGATCTTTCAGGATGTCTCTGCTCAAACTTAAACAGGGGAAGTTTAGATCCGATAAGAGGAAGAAATACTTTACTGTGAGGGTGGTGAGGCACTGGAATGGGTTGCCCAGGGAAGTTGTGAATGCTCCATCACTAGCGGTGTTCAAGGCTAGGCTGGACAGAGCCTTGGGTGGCATGGTTTAGTGTGAGGTGTCCCTGCCCAAGGCAGGGGGTTGGAACTAGATGATCTTAAGGTCCTTTCCAACCCTAACTATTCTATGATTACCTTAAAAACATCCTTCTGCAACTTTCCACTTTCCACTCTTGACAATGCAACAAGAGCTAACAAACAGGGATAAAAAACCCACTTCGATGTTTTCAGCACATTATGCCACATCATCTTGAAGTTTCAGTTGAATTTTAAAAGATAAAGTCAACAACTTCTAAACAGGCAAGTTAGCTGATATGTGCTTTTCAAAGCTGCATATTTCAGTCCAACTCAGAAAATACCAGAAAAGTAAGTCTGATTATGTTCACAGTCTTTCCAGTAATTACATGCCCAGAACCACCACAGTGTGGCTTACTATACAAAAACAAACAGCTTAGCCCATATGCTTATCGAAAGGGAAAAGAAAGGTAAGCTATTTATGCAATATACCAAATATATCCAGCAGTAGAGGCATATATAGAACTTGGGTTGCCTCCCCCATCCCAAGCCTCTAATCATGTTTTCCTCCACTGAATTGTTGCCACAAAAATTCCTAAAATGTCAACAGCTCTAACATGCATGAAAAACTGAAATAAATATCTTAACCACAGTATTACCAAGGTTCTCAGCATCTGGGGAAGACACACATGACAGAATAGTGTTAGAATAGTGTTTTCACTCTTAGCTTTATGCTGCAAATGCTTCCATAAAACCACCACTTGGTGCACGTATTTTCAACACTTCCATATATAATGCTCTAAAGAAACATCTGACATCTGCATAGTTCAAAATACAAAGACAGCACTCCCGGGGAACTTGGCAGGGCTCAAATTAAGAAGTTTGCCACAATAATTTTTCAACAGATCTAAAAACCACCTCCAAAATCTAACACAGTTTACCATCTCCAGCTTTTATAAATGCCATTCTCCAAGATCTGCAGAATGGATTCAATCACTGAATGTACTAAGTTCTTCAATTTCAAATTCCCAATTTTATTATCACCACACACAAACAAAACAACCAGCAAACATTTACTTTCCTATTCAAGTGTTAAAACAACTTGAAGCAGCATGATGGAAACAGCTAGAACAGATCGGATCTGGTATCATAATCAAGGCCAGAGTGTCCCTTTGACAGACAGAAGATTAATTGGTTAGAAAATTCACAAGTGCAGCCTCCCAGCATATACATCTAAATTCAAAGATAAGAAAAGCATAAGTAAATATAGTTTACATATTCTTAATTAGGCCAATACACAGTTTATTTCCATATCTCACAAAGGAACCTAGTGAATTTGTTCAGTTTGCTTATCAGTTTGCTGCTGGTAACACCATGACTTTGGATAGGAAGATAGGATACATCCTATAGGCTTCAGGACCAGTGCAGGCATTCAGGTGTTGCACAAAACAGCACCTTCTTCAGCCTCCGTACCCCCAGTGGCCTTGTCTACAGCTTCTAGATTCACAGCAATACACAACAGCTTATTCTAACACACCCCCAAAAAAGGTACTGTAGAGCTACAGGGTACTGGTCCAAACAGTCATTGCCAGTGCAAGACTGTATTGGCTGGCCATCTAGCCCCACAGTCAGAGGCCAGAGCAGACTGGGAACCTTGCAGAGAGTCATGCTTTTCAGAGGAAGACAAGGATTCTATACGTAGCTTAGGTCCCTTGTTGGTAAGACTGAATTAACACCTGCTGGTCAATAAGCCACAAAGCCCTTGTGTGTTTACTCCCACAACCTTCAAGCTGTTTTCAATGTTGATGGTAGCATTCAACAGCATTAAGAGCTACACGCAGCCTACAATGGCATCTCCTGTCATTCTGTAATGGTCAGCATAGAAGATTTAGCTTCCACTCAACTAGTATTGCTCAGCTAATGTAATTCAGTATTTTAACAGCTAATATTGACTACATTAATCCCAAGTCACTGGCATTACCAGAAAAATCACAGATCTGGCAGGGTGACCTCCTCAGCACAACACACACCTCTGGTGTACCCAGAGAGAAGCTGTCTTTCCTTCATACCCTTCACTTCCAGGTCTGCAGGAGACAGCCAACATAACCAGTACACGGCCTGCAATTACCAGAAGACATGGCTACAGCATATCCAAAACAATATTCTCCTGCATCTGCTTTGTTTATCTTGGATTTTAAGCATTCATAATTTTTTCCAACTGTGCAGTATTACTAGAAGCTTGAAAACAAGAATATGTATAACATTCTTAATATCATTTCACAAAAGGACCACTATTCTGGCTGGAGAATGCCCCACAGCCAGGTGAGGTGAGGTGATGGACCCCAGGGCAGGGAGGCTGGGGACAGATTCTGCCTGCATTCTTCAGAGCAAGGAAAGACATTCCAGGAGCAAAACAGGAGTGGACAGACAGACCATGGCTACATGCTAATGTCCCTGTCAAAATTCAATGAAAAAATTACTTTGTACGATTGGAAACAGCAGCACCCAAGTTTCCAAATACAGCAAACAAGTTGCAATTGTCTTGCCCTTGAAAATTACCAGACTTTATGCAAAAAACAGAACACCATATGCTCATGGGAGGAGTAATCCCTACTCCCTCAACAAACTGGAACTTTGTAACACAAAGCCAGAAATCCGTTGCCTCTTCAGAAATTAAGGCAATCTACACAATTTTTCTTGCATGACAAATTGTATTCACACTGCGTAGCAAATGCCACTGTTACACCCTTTCTAAAATACAGCTCACTGGCTAAATAACAAAGAGGAAATATCTGTCTTGCAGCAAATAAATCACTAAGCTTATTTCTGTGGAGTTCAAAAGAAGATACCATATCCTGTGGCACCTGGAACAAAACACACAATAATGATGGAGACAAAACACTGTCAGTTCTCAGTAAAAACTGACAGGCATAATACAATAGAAGAACTTGTAGTCACTTGAAGCAGTCACTGGAAGCCAGATTTTATGGCAGTATTGAATGTATATTCACTAGAATACAGTTCATCAAGAGCTTCTAGTTTGTAAAAAAAAACCAAAACACTTCTTCCACATGACAACTGTAACTTTCAGTAAGATACAGAGTGATATTTGGCACACCATGATGCAAACAAGAAGCTGCATGAATGCTCACCCTCATACTTACTGCTTTAAATCTTCCTGATTGTGCAATTTCCCTAATTTTGGTCACAACTTACTCTTGTTTTAAATCTGCCACGTGTAGATTCAGATGCAGACTTCACTGAAGCATGACACACACTATCTGCTCCTTAACAAAGGGGTCACACTTCCCACAATGCAGAAGCCCACCAAGTAGAAATATTTTATTAGGTCACTGACACCTATTTCAAGACAATGTTCCTCATAACCCAGGTGAACCATGCATAAAGACTTTGTGGGCAACATGCGCTCACCAAGTAGCTTCAGAGATGCTGACTGAAGAATATTGGACCTAATCCCTATCTAACAAACGCTGACTGTCACACAAATGTGTAAGAGAAATTCTGGAAGCACAAAGGTAAGAAAAACAGGATGAAATTACTCTTAAAACCAACATATGGTTACTTCTCTGTGTGTGTGCATCAAGAAAAGTTTCACCACCTCAAAAAGCTTACTTACACATGTAAAATTACCCCAAAATACATAAGTCTAGCCTGAAACCAGACACCAGAGGAGGCAAGGCAGGCACTGCTGCCTTTGAGCGATGCTATTTTTCAGAGTGCAGCTGTTCCCTCTCTTGGTTCTGTTTGTACATGAGCTGGCAGCTACAGCCGCTGCATTTTTCTGAGAGAGAGAGAGAGCGAGAGAGAGAGGATTTTGATGCAAGTCCAACAGTAAGCAGTGGCTATGTGTTGTCTTTAGATCATGGGGGTTTCTTAACTGTTAGCAGTAAATGTCAGCTATGTGATGACAATCACAATATATATTGAAATTTATAGACCATACTGATATTCACTTTCAGAAAGCCAGATTCAAAGGAAGATCCAAATTCTTTCCTTAAGGGAACGGCAAAGAGATACTCAGAAATTCTTGCAATTTCAAGCATTTCTCATTGAAGCTTAAAATGCTGCTAACTTTCTGGAATAATATCTGATTCCTGGTTGATTTCTAGATATTTGTTCATGCAGTGAAGAGAACAGCACAGTGACAGAAATAAGCTTAAAACTCAAGTAATTTCTCATTCCTCCCTATAGCTATAAAAATCTCCTTTATAAATCCTCGTCTGTCCAAAAGCAAGTTCGTATTTCACAAAGTTTACTTCATATTGAATAATAATGAACAATGTCTCTTGTGGATCATTCTTGACATTCTAAGATATCTGTGTTGGGGTTCAGTGCTCATTTCTGATACTCACTGTTTCTACAACCTTGCTCTCATTATCTACATTTCTAACTTCAAAACTTCTCCTTACAGTTTGTAAGGAAATTACAATCCAAGTGGGGCACGACTGGGAAAAAAAAATAGTAAAAAAAAATTTAAAAAAGTAGATGAATCTCCTACATGTAATAATAGGAAACAGCATAATCATTTTCACAAAAATTTAACCTAAGTCACAGTATAAGATATTGTATGTATTTCAAGGAGATAAATTTCTTCAGAAGAAATTCTTTGTGCTACTGCTTGCACTCCTGCCTCTCCCAGAAAAGGTAGACTGGAAGAGCAAACACAGTGGATTAGGGAATGCTTGCTGCCACAGTATCATAAGTTGCCATCTCACAAATGGCTGAGAAACCACACTTACCCAGAGGTTATTTAAGAGAAATGTCCTATTCCTTGCAACTGGATATCCCGTTTTACAGAGCAACCAAGTGCGGCTTTGTGAAAATGGCATGAATCTACCATAATAAATTAGGATTGAATATTCACTTCACACTATCAGTGTTTTTTATGTATTTCCAACTCTCTTAATTGCCACTGTTCATTTCTCAGAGTGTAGATCTATCAGCTTTAAATGACCACCGGACAGTGGTGCAGTTCCACAGTCCCCTTTCCCTCTCGCTTAGCTTGTGCTTGCGGCCTGGGTGCCAGTGTCTACCAACAATCTCACTGAGTCCAGTTCACTTCAAAAAGTCAGCTGAAGGGACACTGGAACAGCAGAGCCACACTAAAGGTAATGCATTTTTTCCATGACCTGCAACTAATAGGGCATGTCCCCACCCCCAGAGTGACAAAGTGTTTGCCAATTTTGAGGGACAATTACAAAGAGCTGTTATCTGAGAATTGTTGCCCTCTTGTTTAATCTGAGTAATTAAAAATATGACAGGTATCCTTCCACAAAGGTCCTAGGTCTTCTAAGTACTTAATCCTTTTATACTCCTTTGTTTCCTAGGTTTGAGATGTTGGGCTTTATTGGAACTGTCCTTCACCTCTCACCCAGTAGTGATTCAGTAGCAGACTTGGTGTGGAGAACATCACAAGAAAGACTTCTACAATCTGTCAAGACATTTAAGGAAAAGGAAGTGAACTAAAGAAGAAAAATCAATTAAGTGCAATCATACATCTCAATTCTATCATTTGAATTATTCTTTGTCAACTTGCAGCATCACTGTGTCCACTGAACCTCTGCAGATATCAGAGCCTTCCCTGATGAAATACCATCAATCCTTTCAGGCTTGACCCTGCAAAGGTTTCCTTTAAAACTTCATCAGGATCAATTAGCCAATTAACTAGTTAACACACACAATTGCACACAGGAAAAGGGATGCACAAGTACTCAATTGTTCTTCCTTCACTTTAGGAAACAGAAGAAGTGATGAAAAGAACCAAGAAAAATTCCTTCAGACAGGAATGCTTATCAGTGCCAAATATGAATATCACGTGTGTGAAGGAAAATGACTGCTCATCTTAGTAAATAAATTAACACAATAGCAATTTTGCTCTCAATCCACACGTAATTTTAAGCTAAGCTTGCTATATCTTTTAAAATTAAACTATAATTGAAAATGTTCTTTGTTTTCTTTTGTCTCCTTAAAATTCAAGACTCCCATCCTTGGCACGGCCATCTGGACTAGATCCAACTTGCCAGAGGTATCAATTTCATTGAAACAAATCTGCTTCAATAGTTTTCACTTGAAAAGAACTGGACCAAGGCTTTGCAAGATAGAATCACACTGGAGTCGGAGAAACAAAAACAAGCAGGCTAGATTCCGTCTGACTTGAGCCAGGAGACTGAAGCATCCTATCTTTGAAGTTAATACATCCTAAAGGCACAATGGATTTACTGTACTATAACCCCAGTCTAAGAAACTGCTCTCCTACTGACCCAAGAGGAAAAACATACAAATAAAGAAGGGGAAAAAAGTGATCATGCTGCAAGTGGTAAATGATTACTGGAATCACTAAGGAGCATTCTCTTCCTAACATGATCATATACATCCTCTCTTGGATTTCCTATCCAGTCTCTTTCTCCCTTGTGCTTAGACACACATATTATCCAAGGCTCTTTCTTAGAAATACCTAATTTTGTAGAATACATGCAACAGCTAATCAAAAAGTATTTCTGAATGTTTTCAGCTACAGTGCACCATAGGTCTAAATTATTTTATTTTGGTTCCTAGGCTCAAGTCCAACTGGATATTTAATGGTGTGCAAAACAGAAATAAAAGTTTATTAACAAAGTCACTGCTTATTTTTCTCTTTCATCACTTGCTGTACCCTTCCTTGATAATGACATGATGCAAGATGACAGATTTCTCACAGCTACTAAAAGTAACCTATGCAAGAAACACCATGAGCAAGAAAAGTCTGCAGCAGCATATTCCACCTACCAGCTTAGAAGACTAAGTAAGATTGAAAGTGTCTAAAGTTAAGTAGTTGTAGTCAAGTAGTCTGTCCTTCACTTTGCAACACAAGAATTATGTACCTCCATGTCCAATTAATCAATTCCTAGAAAGCAATTTTCCAGAGTCCTGAAAAAAATTCAGGTCTTAGAAGTGATTTATGAATGTGACATGTAATTCTGACATAGCAATCTCATTTAGGCTGAGACTGATGCTAGGACCAAAGCTCTGCTCCTAGACCTGCCACTAATCAGCAACATTTCTACCATATCAATCTTCCTTAATGCATGCATACATTAGAGTCTAAGCAGCTCCACATAAAGTACAGTACCACAAACAATGAAAATTGGCTACACAGACAGAACTCCTCTCACAGTATGCAAAGTCTTAACTTTACCTACAGAGAGTAGCATGATGAATGCTTTTTCTATGCCCTTTCATTTCCCAGCACCAGCGAGGAAGCATTTTCTCCATACTTCACTGTAGAGCTGACTTTTCACTCCTACTCCTAACCAAGTTTCTGAAAGGACAGCACCAAAGGACCATAAGATTCAAGTAGCAGAGCCTCACAGGTTGGTAGAGTGGGAAGGCACTTCGGCAGAGCCTCTTTGTCTGCTCTGACCCTCTACCCACAATGAGGCCAGCTCCTCAAAGATGCTTTTCAAGTATCTCAAGGCAAGTTGTGCCACTGTTCAATCACCCTCACATAAGAAAGTATCTTCTGATGTTTAAATGGAATCTGCTATATTTCACTCTGTGCCCACTGTCTCTTACTCAGCCACAGGGTATTATTAGGAACAGTCTGGCTCCATCTTCATTACCACCCCAAGATATTTGTACACACTGGTAAGATTGTCTCGAGGCTGAGCTGTCAGAGCTCTCTCACCCCCTCCTCACATGACACATGTTCCATCCTATGATCATCCTACTGGTCCTACACTGGAACCACTCCACTAAGTCCATAGCCTTCTTGCACTTGGTAAAGGTGCACTCTTTCCCATCATCCAGGTCGTTAAAAGATGATGCTGAACAGTGCTAGCCCTGGTGGTGATCCTAGGATACACCACTAGCAAATTCCTCTGTCTGGACTGACTTCCTGATGATGATGACAAGCCTTTGAGCCAGTTGCCAATCAGCCTCGCTGTCCACATGTCACTGGTTGATCTACCAGGATTCTGGCGAGACAAGAGGCAAAAAGCCTTGTCAATGTGAAGACAAACAACATTCACTGCTCTCGCCTCATCCACTTATACAGTCGGCTCACTGCAGAAAGCCACCAGGTTAGTGAGGCATGATTTCTCCTTTCATAAATTGATGCAATCTTAAAATCACCTTCTTGTCTTTATATGTTTGGAAATGATTTGCAGGATTTTTTGCTCCATCACAGGGATCAAGGTGAGGCTTACCGGCTGTTCATGCCTTTCTGAACTGTAGGATTGACTTTTGCTTCTTCCAACCACCAGGAACCTTTCCTTAATCACAACCTTTCAAAAAATAACCAAGAGTGGCCTTGCAGTGACACCAGCCTGCTCCCTCAGCACTCATGGGTACATCCCACCAGGCCCCACGGACTCATGTAAGTTCAGTTTTATTGTTCCCTAATGTGATCTTCCACATCTGAGGGCAAGTCTTCCTTGCCTCGTATTCCTGAAGGCAAATCTCATCAGTAAAGTCTGAAGTACTTCAGCCTTTTCTGTCCCCATTCAGCAGCAGGCCCTTATTTTCCCTACTCTTCCTTTTGCTGATGCTAAGCCTGTAGGAATCTCTTATCAGAAAGTCATCAGTGAGTTCAAATATGTAGGAAAATATTTAAGAACTCTGCAGGATAAAGCAACTTCTTCAGGAGCAAGACGCACAGTAAGACAAACACATTGCCATCTCAGCTCCTGAACTTTAAGAGGACAGTACCCAGACAAACTAAAGTTACTTTCAACAGCACCTCAGACCAATTTCTTCATAGGCGTATTGGTACCTACATTCACAGGCAACTAGCCATTTTCATCGTGAGAAAAATCTGTATGGGTTATTTAACCCTTCTGATACACAAAACTTATTAAACTACTTCAATCCTTGCTTAATCCCAGCTATCTATTACCAGAGATGAAGGAGATAAATCAAACTTTTCTCACCTGAACCTCATGGATAAAGGAGATCCAAGGGTAAATGCCTTAATTCTTTATAGCTATCATTCCTTATTCATTTTTATCTCGGAGGGAGGACACAAATACTGACAAGCAGCAAGACAAAGAAGGAAACATGGAGTTAAACAATGTATTACATATGCTTTGGCTTTATGTCATACACAAACAGCGGCATCCTTTTCATGGTGTTTAACTTGTAACGTAGAAAATGACTTCTATTTTCAGACTTATATTCACACCCATGTATTACTGTTCTTGTTTCTTCCAGAACCAGGTTAGGTCTTATTTCTATTACAGAAGAAGTCCTGTAACCCAGCAACTATGCTTTGCACCACCTCTGCACCCAGAAATACACAGAAAAAAAAATTACTATTGAAGAAATAAATTGAGCAGACCTTCCCCCTAAAAAAGAAAATATGGCACTAGAGACAGAGCTTCAAATAAAACAAACTTAAGATACAGTTGCATAAATAAAATAATATTAAATAATTAAAGGTAAATTCTGAGAAATTTCAATATATGCCACTAGAATAAACCTACTTTGGTCACACACACTGTTATTTCTAGTTAAAAAAATAAATGTCAGGCCCTACTGAACTGCAATTCTCAGCAGGAACCTAACTTCCTTGTCACAGACAGACTGAAGCTGCTAACACTCATGTAAGAGCATTAATGCAAACTCCGACTTTTTAGTTGCCTAAAACAAACTTTACCCAATTCTAAACTCCTTTTATTTCCAGGATTTTTAAGTTGGTAAAGCAATTTATTTAATTTTCCTTTCCTCAAAGAAGTTGCAATGCATTCAAAAGCACACAATGTTTCACAAGTTTATATTTTCTCTAAAATGTTCTTTGTGGTTTACAAAGAATTACAACTGCAGGAATCAGAACACATCAAATCTCACATTAGTGCTATAATATCAGTTTATTAAAAATGTGCA
This sequence comes from Psilopsiagon aymara, assembly GCA_024733675.1. Lineage (NCBI taxonomy): Eukaryota > Metazoa > Chordata > Aves > Psittaciformes > Psittacidae > Psilopsiagon > Psilopsiagon aymara. The sequence continues at coordinate 16,590 of JANRGW010044962.1, forward strand.
AAAACACAGTGAAGGAAGGAAAGAGAAAGAATGTTCGGTTTTCCTCTTTTTTGTTCTTCCTTCCATTCTTCTTTCCCAGTTGAGCAGGAGCTTTTTCCAAACTACAGGTGTGACCAGTTTTACAACCTCTTTGTGGTATGACCAACTGCAATACACAAGTTTGTGCTAAGAAATCTACTTAGTCATGTGGCAACAGGAACTAGAAGTACTCAGTTCTGCAACCCATGAACTATTCTCTGCTCCAGCTGGAGATCAGTAGTGAGCGGTATCCTTCAGGGATCGGTGTTGGGACCGGTCTTGTTCAACATCTTTGTTGGAGACATGGACAGTGGGATTGAGTGCACCCTCAGCAAGTTTGCCAATGACACCAAGCTGGGTGGTTTGGTTGATACACTGGAG
>JANRGW010044966.1:0-20735 GCA_024733675.1 Psilopsiagon aymara
TCAGGCAGGATTTCCCCTTAGTGAAGCCATGCTGGCTGTCACCAAGCACCTTGTTGTTTTTCATGTGCCTTAGCATGTCTTCCAGGAGAATCTGCTCTCAGATTTTGCCAGGCACAGAGGTGATCCTGACTGGTCTGTAGTTCCCTGGGTCATCCATTTTCCTCTTCTTGAAAATGTGGGTTATATTACCCTTTTTCCAGTCATTGGGAACTTCACCTGACTGCCAAGATTTTTTAAATATGATGGACAGTGGCTTAGCAACTTCATTTGCCAGCTCCATCAGGACCCACGCTAGTCTGTGGAGTATGCTAATCCACATCAACTTGTGCTCTCTCAGACAATTTGAGAACCACCACAGGCTAAGGGCCTTCTGCCATGGGCAGTTTCAACACAGCCATCTTGTTTTGGAGAATAAGAGAATTAAAAAGTATTTAATTGGATATTATGAAAGAGTACCAGCTGGCCTAAAGGCCAAAGAAAGAACCTTGATATCATTTAATTCACTAATATACATAGCCCTTAGAGGGCAGTAGAGATGGGATGCTTGTTGGATTGTTCGCTGGAATCATCTAATCCTGCATCAGAGAACCCTGTGCTGACCACTATCCCAACTTAAGGGCTTTAGATAAGCAATATAGAATGCCACTGACAATGACAATATAGTCTATAATCAGGTCTAAGACATCTTGTCTTCCAGAACCTGGGACAGAAAACCAGCACAGATTTCAGGCATGGAATCCATTTCACAGCATCATCTAACTGCAGTCCTGAAACTGCCAAGAGAAATCTCAGGGAGGATCCTTTTTTCAGTGTTTTCTATCTTCCCACTTAAAAAGATGCTTTTTGTGAATCTCGTTCTGAGCTGCCTACCATTCATCTTTAAATATTTCAGCAACTTTGGCATATACCCCATTATTTTGAATATCACCCCCATGTGTAATTTTGAAATATTGCAACATTGGGCACTGTAATGACTTCTTCCCTTTATGGATCTGGTCCTGAGTACCCAAGAGCAAAAAATTAAATAAGGACAATTTTTTATCAAATGGCTTGGCTTGACCAGAATGCCAGTCAGAACTGACTGACTCTTTTCTCATGTCCTTCCTTTACCTATGAATAGGAGCTAGTTGACTTGATCAGGTAGAAATCAGGCCCGTATTCCTGTACTCATCAAAACCTCCAAAGGGAACAACTTAGGAAAGAAGACACACTGCCTTCTCTTCAAGGATGACAGATCACTGAAGATAGGATGCACTGACTGGGAAAGCCCTAGGAGTTTGCAGTTTACAGCATTATCCCTCAGCACTTACTTAGGAAACCATAACCAGAAAGGCTGGATGTGTTTCAAATTTTGAATGTTTCATCTTGTACATTAAAAAAATAAAATCATCGTTATAGTTAAAAAATGATCTGATCCTCAAGTACTCTCCAGGCTCTAAATGGAGGTAACCTCTATCATTTATATGAAGAATGACAGTGCACTGAAACAGGAGAAAGTCAGTTAAATTGATGCTGCAGTGTTTACTGCACTATTTGTCATAACAAACCTAAGGTTATCATTCTTCCTTAGAGTTATATCTCCCATAAATTTTACATGACACATTAAAATCCCAACTCAGAATAAAAACAATCAAAATAATCAAAGGAACTGAAACAAGATGATTTAGATTGGAATAATCTTACGTTATAGCTCCTATTGCAGACTTCTGATAACTCTTTAGTTATTTCCATTTCTCATAGTCTTCCACTATTACTTATATCTGAAAGCCTGCACTCTGTGCAAAGAAAGCAATACAGTGTTTATATAATTAAAATCAGCCATACTTTACCATCAGTATTTACAAGCTTCTATGCATTGCATCAGACATGAAATCTTAATTGCACTCATTGGCATGAAGAAGCTGCAAAGACTGAAGAAGAGAAAGAAAGATGGTTGTGATAAAACATAAAGGTCACACAATGGTATGACACTCATCAGTAATTCTGTCTTCCTTCTATTTTTTTAACCATCAGACAAGGAAGAGCAACAGTGAGCATGTTAACTAGAACTTCAAATTCCTTCAACCTTTGCGTGGAAGCCCTCTAAATCTGCTATTGCTAGCAATCATTACACAAGTCGTCAGACTCTGAAGAAGAATAACATTTCTTTTTTTGGCAGAAATCCAAACCCAAATATGGGTACAACCTAACGATAGCTTAATGATTATCCTACTTGAGGATAACCCTACAATGAGATTAGTTGTTCAAAAAAGCATATTCAGTGTCTTACACCTTCAGAATGTCTCAAAACTGCCTCCATCAACAAGAGTCTTCGCCTAGAAGTCATAACCCTGAGATACTCAAAACATCATCTGCAGGATATTTGTGCTTAAACATAACTTTTTCTGGATCACCTTGTGAAAACGTAAAGAATGGACTTTAAGCACGCTTTACTCTGAATATCCCACCCTCTCTTTTATTATTTTCCCCTTTAAGTAGTGATGCTGAGAGGTGATGTGAGTTCTTGCATTTCCATTCACAGAAGAGGACTTCATGTTGTGCTCTAACTTGTGACACTTGTCCTTGCCACACATCCTTGCTTAGGAGCATGATCACTTTGGACAGCCTGCTGTGCCCCACACTGGGATTTACAGTAGCACAGACTAAATATTATCCATTTAAACTTATACCTAGAGGTCTCCAGCAAGCAAAGCTGGAGACATTTCCTTCTCAGTTCCTAATACCAGAATAAACTAACATGAACTTTATATCTATATATACATACACACACTTTATTGTCATTCCCTCCTTTATGGGCTACACCGGTGGCAGTGTTTTCTGTTTCTAATTGCCATGGCCTTTATGATACTGTGCTTAATGAATTATGCTCCTCAGTAGGAGGTCAGTGAAAGAATTAAGCTAAAAACCCCTAACAGTGTTGTTGGCCAGGAGCCAGCTCTTTCCAGGCTGTGTTTCTGCATGAGGTCTACCACAGCTGGAGCAAAACGACTTGCAGGTGGCTCAGTGGGCAACAGATCACACAGTACTGCTCTGTCCGCCTCTCAACAGCAAGGAGGGAGTCACCTATGCCTGCTGTTGGTGGCTGAAAATGAGCAGGAAACGTCTGACAATCTTGATTAAGAACTCCCAAGCATTGAATTTTACATAAGGAAAGGCACACTCAGATCTCTCAGCTTTGACATTCCAACTTCCAATTTAAATACTACTTGGGGTCCAGGAGAAAATGCTAACGCTTATCCTTATGATGTTAGGCAGTGGATGCCTTAATAAAGACGTTGTGGATGGCCCAGTCAGCACACCAAAGACTGGCTAATGAAGTAGGTATGGGTATGCTCCATTCCCCCCCCCCCTCCAAGTAAGTTTCCCCGAAGTTTCATTCACAGAGAATTTACAGATTTACAGGGTTTTTTTTTAAAGTAGCTGAAACATACTAAGTAATTTTCTGGAGTGTTTTTAAACTATTAATTTCTAAATTACATGAACAGATGCACATGTGCAGTGGAAAATAGCATCAAATAGCTTGGGGAAGCAGAGGAGCTAAAAGACCTGGCCAAATAAGGTTAGGTTCCACTAACAGCCTCCTTGGACAACTCCTTTCGTGTCCCTAGGAAGCTCACTGCTTGTCTGCTTAGCTTCAGTTTCTTGCAGGTTAATCACTTGTGGTTTAAAAATTACATAAATCTTAAATATTTGCATAAATTGAGGAACAGAAGGCTTTTCCACACCTCAGTGGACAAGAACTACTGTCCATTCACTGCACGACTCGTTTGAAGCTCCTTAGCAGAACAGGCACAACCCTGACATTGTGACAGCCAAGGATGAAGGGCTGGAGGCTGGAGTGTCCCCCTTATAAGCAGGCTGGAAACTGTCTGGGATGCAAGGCAAAGACCAGTGCTCTTGGGGATGGTGCTCATAACGTATACTTTCTCACAAACACCTCTCCATCAGGAGGCATAGGTAGGTTGGTGCCAGGTATCACCAGCGCAGCAGCAACTCTGCTTCTCCTGGGCCCCTTTTAAGGATTCTCAAAAGCAGAAAGCAAACACAGCATAAATTAAACCTGACTGCTTGACTTCAATGTTACTATGTGAAGATATAGAGGACCCCAGATTTACATGTGCTCATGAAATCTGCTGCTGCTTTCAGAGACTCAGCTGTTTCTCAGCTACATCAGTGAGAATTTTATGTGGTTCTAGAAATACCATGTCTTAGAAGCAATACTGACAGTGACCAGAAAGGTAGTGCTTTTCTCTGGAAAACGCTAAGTCAACCCTATTCTAGGAATTTGAATGCAGTGCAAAGAACAAGCATGCTGAGATTTTGGTGCTGAAAACCCGTGGGTCTGCTGGAACAGTAAAGTAGACATCTAAATTTGGGATGAGCAAAATGTTTTGCTGAGCCTCCATGGCATATTCAGTCCTGTGCTGCAGGTACAGTGATGCTGGTTGTCATTGATGTTGTGATCCAAAACAAAAGGAAAGACCTTAATTCCTGCAAAACTTTTGTAATTCTCAAAATGGCTGCTACTCCTCCTTTAAAAGTAATAAGTGAATGGCTTGATCTGTGCCTTTCTGTTCTTTACCAGTCCTCCTAATTAACTACATTTATCAAAGAAGGAACAAGAAACAATAGCATGTAACTAAGGTGACCATAAAGAGTCACACAAGACACAAGGGGATATCAGAAGTATACAAATTGTTATTTCATTACTTACTATAAGTACCAATCAACTAAGGTAAGAGATACCTAAGTCTGTGTGCAAAGAACTGGCTGAAAGTATATAGAAAATAATGTACTTGTCCAAGTTTTCATGAGCACCCTGTTCTGGCTCCTGATTTACCCATGAAGTCTCACAACATCCACAGCACAGTTTTTTCTCCATTTCCTTTGTGCAAAGTCATGCATATTCACAGGGAGCAACCCAAAGTCTCGCCCCTCCAGGAATTTTATTATATTGCAGTCATGCCCACACGATCTGGAGAGAGTGAGACTGAGCCAGAAGATGCTAACACTGGTTCGCGTACTCTTAATTATCTTCACGCTCATCTTGTCCTGAAGTACTTGTAGTACTTGCGATCAGGACAGGCTCAGGGATTAATGACTAGAAAGAGTCAGTGGCACAGTGCGTACAGCAAAGAGCCCTCAGCTCTTCCCATCTGGCCTCTAATCCTCATTTCTGCGCTCTTGATCATTAAGTCTTAATTTACTGCAGTTTAAACAAAAATAAGTTATGAGTAACATGCAAGCTCATGTTCTGGTAGCTTTCATTCCTTATAAATTCCCATTACACCTAGGAAACTGTGATTTGATTTTCTGTATTGCTAATTGGTGAGCGCAGTCAAAGAAATTCCTACCAGGTTTTCATCTCTTGAATTTATTTGCCACCATGGAAGAGGAAAGGAGACTTCTCCTCTGGCAAGGAGGTAGAAACTGGAAGGATTACATTATTTTGACCCTACATTTGAGCTGACATCTAGCACAGTACTAAATCAATGACTTGGCCCAGGAGATGGGATTAGCACGGGTGGGTTACAAGCAGTTTGCAGGACTGCAGCTGCCTTGTGGCTACCAGCGGATGTCAGCAGAGGCTCCACTTGCAAAAGAGGAAAATGGAAAGAGACAAAGGAAAGAAAACCCTCCAGGTTCTTTTAGCATAGGCAGTGCACAGTGCACTAGTACTCCAAAATGGCTAGTCTTTCCCAGCTAGTCGTTTAGGACTACTAGAGAGTAGTAGCACATTAAGGGATGCAGCAAAGCTGATCAGAGTGCTTGTAATTTTTTATGCTTTCTCCTTCCAAAAGCAGCACTTTTTTCAGTTAATTTTAAAACAGTGAACAAAGTCAGGAGGCCCACTACTGGAATAGTGGTGACAGTAGATGACAGATTAAAAAGGAGCAAAACATATATAACCTTCTCCCTCTTCTCCAGCAGACCAACCACTGCTCCAGGAGCACTTAAATGCAACAACAAAAAGCAAAGCTCTCTAATTATTGCTTTGCAGGTTTGGACTGCAACCTCCTAGTAAAGCAAACAATCTGGACAAGCTAAGCACAGGGTTTTAGCTAAATTCTTAATAATTTTATCTAGAACAAACAAACAAACAATCAAACAGCACACGAATGGAAAGGATTTCCTTTGTTAAATTATAGACTATCACCTTGTACAAGCAAAAGCTGACCTCACTTCCCCAGTGAACATTCCTGGCAGTGGAGTCACTGGGAAGAGTGACTGAATTTCCCATTCTGATGCCATTGCTGAAGCTGAATGACAGGGTTCTTATGGGCAAGGAGGTGCTATGAAGAAAACTGGCGTCTCACAATTTAAAGAGGTTTCCTCTGAGAGAAGTGGTAGGAAAATCCCATCACCATAAGACTTTCCTCAAAATAAGTGTAGATTTTTCAGGACTTTCTATCCCAAAATAATGCAAAATAAATTCATTTATTGGATAAGAACCTGAAACTATAAAGTTCTATTACTGGATGAAAGCTTTCCTCCTCCCAGTTGATAGAAAGTATCCTGTGACACAAGAATTCTCCTGTGACTGGGAGAATGCCTCCTAGTAATTCTAGCTTGGGTGGATGCTGTTTGATTTAACATTTTCTGCTCTTCCAATCTGCCCAGTCTGTAAATACAAATTGTTATAGCTCATGTGGTCACTAGAGGTGGTCAAGTGTTTCAAGAAAATATTTTTTCTTTGGAAAGATGCCAATCCTGGAAACCAGCATGTTTCATGGGAACATGAAAGTTTTAACAAAATTTTGTTGGGAAAATTTTCTTGGGTCCAAAATGGAATTTTTGGTCAAAACCACAGGGAGAGACGGAGAAAGAGCTACCTCATAATAACAAATACCACAGTGATCATCTTTCCTCATAAATCAATCCTTTGAGACTCCTAACTATTTTTCAGCCTGGTTTCCTATTAAAATGAAAATTACATGATTGCAGGATTTGACTGTTTATCTCGTAGTCTTCCTTAGGAAACACTGGAGCCCACTGGCCAAATTCAGTATTTAGAGAGGTCAGCCTGAAATGCCTGGGAGAAACCAGGGGCTGAGTAGAGAGAGATGTAGCTACCCTGCCCACTGTGGGAAAGTCTTCAGTAGGGGAATAGACATGTTGTTTTCCTGCTAGCTTGTGAAAGAGTCCGGCAGATGTGAGGTAGGGAATTGGAGATGATCCAAAGACACCAAGGGGGTAGACCATCACAGGCAAAATGAAGGAGAATCTGAGATAATTGCAGTGTATGGGTGATGAGAAGAAGAGCCACACAACTCATCTGCAGGAAACCTGCATTGTTTATTGGTTCTTCCCAGAACCACTTGCACTATTTTTCTGTAGGCTGTCAGCATTTTCCTGACAAGGCTATTCTCAGAACTAAGCAGCAGAGAGGAGAACAAAGAAAATCTGACACTTTTCTCTTTTTCTGAGCCCAAATGTAATTTTCTGTATCTTTCAGCACTGCCTCTTCAGAGACATCCCTATCCTCCTCAGGCACTTTCTATTTTATTTTTTCCTATGCCTTTTTGCTTGATTTTCTATCACTGGTATTCAAGACTATATAACAGGTGCTCTGAAAACAATAGTTTCTTCTTTTCTTGTTCCTTTGATTTTTTTCTAATATAAGAGGACTCACATCCAAACTGTGTTCCTCCTCAATTATTTCTCTTCTTCCCTTCTGTAGCTGTAGGAAGACAGCCACTGCAGATTATAAGGCATGAAGATATATCAGTCAGAGGCATGGCACTCTTTTAGACAGGTGAAGTAGGACTTGAGATACCAGACAAGTCTCACTGGAGTTAAAAATCAACAAGCATTTGATTTAGTGAAGATGAGAAAGCTTAAGTGGAAAAATACTGAAGAAAGTTATTAAAAATGAGGAGGTGTATTGCTGTAAAAAAACCTCTTCTGACACCATTTTAGCCACAGAAGAGGGAGATTAGCTTCAATTCACCCTTTGGGTATTTACGGGCTATTAGCAGATTTTGCAAAAGCAGGCTGAGCTTCTCACAGCCACAGGACACACTCCCTTCAGGGTCTGAACAAGCTTATTTAAAAGTGTGACTGACGTGTATTGGCATCTTCAGAGAAACCCAGATAAATATAATATAGCTCTAGAGCCTACTCCCTACTGGTTCATCTGAAAATATTTTATGATTGGAATGGGTGGTTTTTTTGTAGTCCTCAGCACTAGAGTGGGTGCATTGTCCCTCCCAACTAAATTTATCAAAGGGATGTGCAAATTCAAAATAACAAGAAGACAAAACCAGTATTGTTCATAATAAGTTATTTTATAGGGTGTTTCCCATCTTTAGCTTCAGTGTTCTGGTAATTTAACACATGGAATAATACTAGCTAGTAATTTTGGCTTTGAATGTTGTTATTTTATGTCTTATGAGAAGTTAATTGCATCTTAGACACAGTCAAAAAGGAAAAAAAAAAATCCCTGAGATATGGGGCACATTTCTTTATGTTGCTGCTTTCTATTCATTCAGCACCAGTCCATGCTAGATGAAGCAGAACTGAAAATAAGGGGAAAAAAGTGGACACAGCAGGTGTAACAGAGAGCTCAGACTACAAAAGGGTGCTATCATTTTATAACATGAGCTAGCCTTCCATAGCGACCTGCAAAGAATGTGGCCTTTGATATAGCTTCACCAGAATTAGTAGCCTTTCAGGAAATATTACTATTGTTCTGAATTCCACTTGAAAATTTAATTTGCCCCCTGTTATCTTCAGGCAAATGCCAGCAGAGCTTTATTCTGTGAAATCTACGTAGGTGCATAAGAAACATCGTCTTGACTCAGGAAAATCATATGCCTTTGTACACAGAGTGATCTATTTATCATGCATGTGTTTATCTGCTCACAAAGAGAGAGCTTGTGCAAATACAAGTCACATGTAGGGGGGATGTGTGTGTATGTGTGTGTGTGTGTGTGTTTTCAGTGTTGAAATCACATGCATTCTACAACTACATTGTATACTGTGACATACCTGATTACGAATTATTTAAAAGTTAACCAGTAAGTACTGAAATGTGGAACTTCAGTAATTCGTCCTAAAAACATGCGTAGAAGCAATACTGAAGTATAGAAGAAACGTGATGTGATGCAGCTTTCATACATAGTGCCAGAAAAGCAATGTGCCTACTGACTAGAAGACAGACTTGCTTTGAAGAGGGTACATTGGGTAGCTTTGAGCTGCATCCACTTGTGGCTCAAAGGCAGCCAGATGTGATAGAAGGATGGTTGGGTTGCCTTTCCACCACCATGCCAGGAAAGAGGTAAGTCTAGCTGGCTACATCAGTGCAGCAATCAAAAGGTGCAGTTGGCCTTTAGAGACCTGACTATTAGCAGCAGTTAGCAAGCTACTCATGCTGATGTGGCTGCAGTCCCACCAGTGCTATGCAAGGAACCAGCAGAGTCAGAGTCAGAGCCCCTGGTGGTGCCCAGAGTCCTCCCTCCTGGGGGTCAGGATGTCCCTGTGAGCTGGCACTGCAGCTACAGGCTGCAGCAAAAACACATGGGATCTCAAAGACAGATGCTGTAAATGAGAGGATTGGACATGCACTGCTAATTTGTAGTGGTTCCAGTCGCATATGACACGGCCTTTTACTTTACTCAGATTTTCTCAAAGCTTATAGGAAAAAAAAAACCCCACCTAGATTTGTAACCCATTTGCAACCATCTTTTAAAACCCGTTTATTTAACTTATGAGTCTAACATCTTTAAATAATATGAAAAATATGAAGTGTAAGGTACAATTTGGGAAACCAAATAATAAATAGACATATTTCTGCATTGAAGGATGTCAATGTTTATTTAAATATGTCAATGAAAGTGACAGTAACTGTTTGGATCATCTGTGTAATTCTGAAACTTACTACTTTAGAAACACAAATTGGATTGGATTGAATTTAGAAACACAAATTTAGAAACACTGATTTTGGATTGGATTCTGCTGAGATAAGCTAAACAGTCAAATGGGTCACTGTGGCTAAACATACAACTAACAGATTCTCCATTTATTCTGATTAGATATTGTACGTATTGTACAATTCTTTAGAGGATTATTCAGCAATAGCACTTTGCTCAAAATCATTGTGTAATAAGATTACTGGATTGGTATTTTTGAGTCATGCTAACTTTACTTTTGCTGTGAAACAATCTTCAAAAGCAAATGTGGAAGTCTTTCACCCAGCTGTACAACTTTTTAAGTTATGACTGGCTACCAACAGTCACACTGTGTTATTTCATACTGCCATGTCTGAAAAGATGTAAAAAAATATGGCAGAACATAAGACATGTCAAAAATTCAGGAGCTGAAATACGTATTAAATATATATATATATAATTGCCAGTTCTCTGCCTAATCTAACCAAATAGCTAATATATGACCAACCAGTTGATGGCCAATTTGGAAAAGAACTTACACCACTTCCTTCCCTCTCTATACAATTAGCGAGAGAGGTCTGTCAGCAGGGGAAGAAAAATGTGAAATTAAGGGCAAGAAAGTCCACAAAAGCTGCTTATATGGCTTCCACTTTGTTTTGGGTTTTAGTTTTCTTTATTTTCTTTTTTTTTCCTCTGGGTAGATAAATTACTAGCTCATGGCATTTTCTTTTTTCTGTGGAAAACATGGGTCCAGAGAGACAGGGGATTTTATGACCGCTAATCAATTCCAACAAATTGTTCATTAACAGAAAAGAACTGGGAAACACCCTAGAAGTTGAAAGATTTCTGGTTTCCCATTTAAGTGACTTTTAGCTTTGAAAAGTATTTCAAATGCATTTTTTCAAACACCAAAATGTAAAATGCCTTGGAAATCAAAATAATTCATTTCAAGTGAAACAAAGCATCTTTTTGACTCAAAATATTTTCAAATTTTTTTTTTTTGTCTGAATAGAAAGCAAAATAATTTGCACTGCCTTGGTTGACAATTATTTCCCTTCTGTGTTTTCTCAACTGCCAAGCTTAAACAAAATTTATTACTTTCACTGCAATATACTAAAATATGCATAAATCTATCTAGCTTTTTGTTGGATGTCACTCAGGAAAAGCAGGTGCAAATTCAAACTCATGGACAGGGGGAAAAGATAAAGTAGAGGTTAACCAATAGTCCATTATAGATAATGTATATTAATTTGGGGAAGCATAACTTGGAAAAGATCTTTTCCTCAGAAGAGCTTGTTAGAATTATTGATAACAATGCTAAAAAGAAGAGCACTTACTAAATTTCTGGGATTGGATCAGAATTTAAATGAAATCACAGTATAATAAAAATCATCAGATATCCATGTATGTATTTTAATTACACTCCAGTTTCAATTTTTGCTATAAATTTTTGCTGTAGCACAAGCAAAGGGCAAATTTCCAGACACCTGGGGAGTGATGCTTAGCCCTGCTCCTTCTCTCTCTTGTAATGAGGTCATTACTCACTCATCACTCCAATAATACTGCTATAACTTCAATAAACCTTGTAATAATCGGGGTAGATAAAACCCAAAAGGTAATTTTAATAAATTATCTTTTATTTTTCTTCACTGGATATAGAAGTTGTTTACAAGACTAGCAATGGTTAACTCTCCTGCCTGAAGCGGCTTGCTTTAACTTGGCAAAACTATTAAGAATTTCTAATAGTGGGGCTACCTCTTTCCAGTTTCAGACAGTTGATCAATTTTCATTCTGATGTGTGGGACAGAATATGCATCAAGTATACACATGCAACCTGACTATAGTCACTGACAATAAATACTTCATGCAACAGATGAGGTTTTAGGATCTGTTTACCACTCACTTTGGGATCCCTGCTAACCTTAGGACATGTCTTCATTGTGCAGTGGAATGCAAAGCAGAAATTTCCCAGGCTGTGTTAGATCCATAATCAGCATCAGTATAGCAGTGTCGGGCAGGGCGATGGGCAGGAAGATAAGCCCTGCTTCTCAGCAGAAGAGACACACACATCTCCAGTGTGGCTGGCCTCACTTCTCATGGGGCTAGGCTGTACAATGCGGTACAATCAGGTAAGAGCTGGTGCTAGCTTAGGTGTCTCTAGACATTGGTCCAATGCCTTTATACATACCCTGTGTAAGACACAAATTCTGTTCTTGTGTCTGAGCTTCCTCTTCCTGTAGGCTTTGCTCCTGACCTTAAAAGAGCAGTCCTTTTCTCCATAGTGTCTACCACAGAGACACAGGAAATACAGCATTTAGTGCCAATTCAAAATGCCTTATGTTGGATGTACAAGTCTGTTCTCAGAAGCATGTGGGCTGTATCAGTGCTGCTCTCTGTTCAAGCTACTGAAGTCTCTGTATCCATAACACACTTCAGCTAAGCTGTAGCACCAGAGTTCTAAGACAAATGCTGCTTCAAGTTGGCTTGAGGCAAAACAGTGGCAGAAGTTTTTGAACACTTTGCCGGTACACAACCAGGGCCCAGTCCACAGAAATGTCACTTGGCACTAATTGATTTACCAGCATGGGCATAGCCATGGAATTTAACTTTGCTGAAGCACCAGTGCAACTGATCTCAGACATCTAATCCATTAGACAAATGTGAAGTCAATTTGTACATCTGCAGTGGCCATTTGCTGAGGATATCTGAGCTCAGGGCAGTTTCACTGGAGCTGTTGAGCTTCTCCAACAAGCCCGCCAATTGCATGGAATTCCTAGATTAATGGCCAAAAAAGCAGCAGGACAGTAGATGATGTATAAAGATTTGCTGCCAAATATGATGGAGTTGGCACCTGTGACTTTGGCTGAGTACTGCAGTTCCCACTGTGAAGATCAGTGATTATTGCTTTAATAAGCAGTTCTTAAGTGAGCTACCTGATATCTGTTGTTGCAAGACATGGAGTGCCAAAGGCACAAAAGATAGGGAAATTATAAAACCCCCTAATCCTTAGGGCTCACCATTCAACTTACCTTGGGTTTTATTATTCTTAAAAAAAAAAAAAAAAAAAAATTCCTTGAGTTATTTCACCAAGAAAACAGCACACACAAAGAGATTTCTCAGTGGGTCGCTTATTAGTTGAGATTTTACAAGTTGCCAAGATAGCCCAGATTTCTGAGTCGCATTTTACAAGAATCAAAACTGCAGAAGGTCTCTAAAACTTGATACTAACTTGTTTGCAAAAGCACAACACTGTTCGTTAAAATAAGACATCACCATGGGATTGGTTCATAACTCACTGATGCCGGCAGGACTCTGAAAAGTTTCTTATTCAAAAACCTCCATTAAAGCATGTGTCTCTTTGAACATCAGAAGTGGACACGCATTTATGTAAACATTTTATAGGTAGGTCAATTCTGCCAAGTGTGTGCGTAGTTTCTGTAAGTGACATTAACAAAAACAGAAGAAGGAAAGGGAAGGAAACAATGCAATGTTCAGCAACAGGTTAGTTGCTGTTTTATCTTTAGAACAGAAACATTAATTGTACAATCTGAGACTTAGCAATAATTAATCCATCTGTAAAGAAAGATACGTTGTCTTTGAAACTTTGTTATGCTTTTAAATAAATATACATTTGTGACCTATTTTGTATATGAATCATGGTGTCATAATTGATGGCATATTCTTCAGTTAATATAGATGCAATTAGAATATCAAGTTTGGAGGAAAGGATAAAAGGTCAGTGTTGTAAAAAAAAAACTCTGTCCTTAAAAACAGACTCTGAATTTCTTAAGATTATCCCAGATAATGTCTGCTTCTGGTCACATTCTGTAGTCAAGTAAAATCTCAGAACAATGTGACTTGTGGCATATGTAACTATTATTCATGGGTCCTATGCAGAAGTGGCCAAGTGCGCTTCCATTACTACACGTGGAGCAGAAGTCTACAAAGGTAGGTTTGTCTCATACTTACCAGCAGATGGAGCTAGAACCAGGTTCTTAATATGTATCATTAACATGAACAAGGTTTTTATCTGAAATAGCAGCACATAACTGGTGTACTAGTGACATCTTTTTTTAGAACAAGTATGCAAGATACAAATGAAGAGAGATTTTTATCCAAATGCAAGTGAGAAAACACACTTGAGAAACACGGAATCTGTGCTGTAATGCGTAACACAATTTGGAAGAGGTAAGAAAAAGGACAAATATGGCTTTTTCCATTCACAAGCAGCTGACTGGGTTATGAAATTGATATTTTAGGCTTTAAACTACTTCCAGAGAAAGTAAGCTTAAGACAAAAAAGTCCTGCGCCAAGGAATACATTGTTCCATATCCCTTTTACATAAAGTTAATTATTATAAAGAGTTTCTCTCTGACTTATCTACATTAATAAATCCAGTGACAAAGAAAGATGTTATTTGGACAGTTTGGGTATGAAAACTTTTAGAAGTTATTTAATGAAATCAAGAAGTTAAGAAGATATGAAAAAACCCTTACCATTACCCTTCTCAGTTGATGATGCTTCAGCTGTAGGAATAGATGTTTCTCACCTAAAATAATAATGGAACAAAGAGGCTAATTGCTTCCACTTTCAGGAAACATATGAAACAAGACTCAGCCTCTGACTATTGAATTTTGGTATGAGGACATTCCATGAGTCTTTACATTGGAAGAAGCTTTCCTGACAGCAGACTACAAACCTCTTGTTAAAATTCTTGGAGCAGAAACTGATTATCTGGCTGATACATTACAGAAGCAGACATTAAGGCAAACGTCTTATCATTATGGTATCATAACTAAGTTATCTGAAAAACAAAGTAAAGTTGAACTTTCCCTGTTGACTATCAGAGTTGAAAAGATTGCTGCAAAGAATCCTTCCACTTACTTCTCCTGTCTCCCTCCTCTTTTGGGGAAATGGAACCAGGTACCTTGGAATAAGTCACATCACAAATGGGAAAAAGTCCCTCAGCATTATTTTCTGCTGCCCTGCAGCTTTAGTAGGCTCTAAAACCTGGGCAAAGGAGGTGAGAAGCCTTGCTGTTTGGACTGGCAGTTTTTTATACTCACTCTGTACAGGTGCAAATCGTTGCAAGGTGTTGAGCAGCAAAGGAGCAACACCATGCAGTTCACAAACATTCAGGCAGGCACTTGTGTACAAATCAGTCAAGCCATCCTGCTCACCAGCAGTCCCCAGATGAACTCTGCTGGTGGCTGCAGCACTATCGCCCTCCAGACGTTCTGGTAAACAGGTAGGAGTAGAGTTGGACAAACACAGAAGTCTGTTAATTCTCAGTGACCCACCTGGGTTTCAATTTTGATGTCAGTGTGACTGGAACTACTGCTATGAAGGTGAGAAAGTCTTTCTGTTGAGCACTAAAAGGCATAACCACACCTGAAAGAAAACTTGTGTGACCTAAAACTTTTCCTTAATGTCCTCTTTCCAGATGCTTTACCTTATCACAGGGAATGCACCTAAGAGCACATTGTCACTAGGTGGAACAGAACTCTCAATCTGAAAACTGCATGCCCCTGTTTTCACTTCCATTCTACCTCTAATCTGGTATTTCCCCTTAAAGATAAAGCCTGTAGTGAAAGGTTAGTTTGTCCTTTGTGATCAAACATCACCAATGCACATACCATACACCAATGTCTACAACACTTGCCCTGAACACTGGAGCTTTCTTAGCTGCTCTCCAACCCTAGCAATGCTCAGTTGTGCTCCTTTCCAGTTTGCCTGAGGGGCAAGCATAGACCTGATTCTCTCACATCTCTGCTGAAATGGGTTTCATAAACCAGATTAGATTTACCTACAGTGTATAATCTAGGAGGAACCACGTGGCTGTACTCTAAGCAGCATCAGCACGACAGCATATGTAATCATATTCAGTAAACTACTCTGAATTTATTAGAGCAGTCTCTGGCATAGCTATAGCCCAGCTCAACCAGCACTCCCCTACATTTCTAAGCACAGTCAGGAAGCTGGCAAAAGCCACCAGACTATGCTCCCAACAGACCATTTGCATCTGAACATCCAGTTCAATGGGAGGACATGGCCAGATTGTTCCACACCCTGCATGGTTATGTTTACAAGCTGAGATGTAAGCTCAAAGCTCACCTACAAGACAGGAACCAGAACAATTTCTGCAGGCCAAAACTTTTCTTGAAAGAGACTAAGGATGAACTCCTTTGGTTTTGCTCAATTGCCCAGTGGCAGAAGACTAAATCAGAGTAAGGGCAATGATGCTTGGAGGATGAGTAACCTCACTCATCCGTACACAACTGTAGGGAATGGTCCCTCTTAGGTACAAGAAAGAGTGAGATCCTGTATGCAAAGTGGCATAAATTCAATCTTCCCCATTGTAGAATAGCCCAGAATCTAACTTTTTGAAGTCACTTCTCAGTAGAGAAGAATGGATTAGAATCCCTGTACATCTCCCACACCAGTGTTTTGATCTGCTGCAAGGAGGACATCATACACACATCCTGCTTCAAGAGGGGAAAAAAATCCTTCTAACTTATCACCAAAATAGACAGAGCTATGTCACCATAGACAGCCAAGCTACAGATCAGGAGGAAGGGATTTCTGTTACCAATTTCAGAAGTGCGCAAGTGTTCAGCATTTGGCAAGCAAACCTGCTCAGAGTGCTGAACATAGGGGTCCTCACCCCTGAGCATTGCTCTGCAGGCTGCCCAAGCACCTTCTCGAGGCTATGGAGCCCATGCCAGAGGCCAGGCTCCTTCAGGTGCATTAAAGGTAGCAGGATAGTGGCACTCTTCTGTGGTTCTTAGGCTGTGGCTTATCCAAGATAGAGAATTTTCTGCAAATACTTCCTATAAGCTTACTTGGATACTTTGCAGATCCACATATTTCCAGAATACACACTTTAAAAAAGTAACAGTTCTATTTCTTTTCTCACTTATGTTCGTGTAAATCCAGTGCAATTCTACTGAATCCAGTGAAGCAAAAACACATACAAGCAATGGAAAAATCAGGCTCTGCATTTCTCAGTTATGATTCTTCAAATTATTCTGGGGCCCTATTTTGGAAGTATCTAACTTGAAACAGCTTTTCAAAAAGGAGTACTTAATACTGTTTAAAGATCAGTCTTCTGTAGGGCACCCAAAAGTTCCCAGTATTGCAAGTCACTGAAAAATCTTGGCCATTTTATCAAAGGATGTGTCAGTGTCTCAAAGAGATGCAAAAGCAATGACCACTCAAATAGTTCAGCGTTTACAGGTTCATCAATCAAAAAGAAACACTTTGATCACCTGACATGATTCAGACAACATACTTGATATCTGATACCAGACCAAGATCATACAGATCTAATAAACTTTTGGCTCCTGAAAATTTCTTTTAAAAAATATAAAAGATCAGTTATAGAGAAGTTGACTAATATGCACTCTGCTCAAACAGTCTTGAACATCTGTGTATTAAATTCATTTATTAAATTATACCAATCTGTATTTTAATGAGTAAAAGATACTTATTCTGCCATCCATCAAAATAAACTCAGGAAATACTTAACATTATAATCATTTTTCATGTTTGAACATGAGTTATGAAATATGAATCCCACACTAAGAATGCTGTACTTGCCATTATGATCAAATATGTTTTTACAGGTGCACCGAATATTCTGCTTTCATTTCATTCTCAAACTGTTGAAAATATAAACCATGTTTTATATTTCTTAGGTAGGTAATATTGCCTTTTTCCCCCCACATGGCACCCATTATTAGTGAGTTATTACCATACCTTTTTTCAAACACACACTACATATCCTAAAGTTGCTTAGTAATGAAAATACAGATTTATGTAACATCTAGTATCAAATAACATCCAGGGCACACTTTGGTATTGAAAGGTTTGGGGTACTAATAACTTTCAAATGCATATTAATACTGCCAGATAAGGTGTATCCAATCTGTTGGGTCAAGTTCAGTCTTTTACCACTTTGCTGGTTTTTTTTTTTTTTTTTGCCCAAGGAAAGTTAACTTTTAGGTACAACAGGATTTAACAAAAACAAATGCATGCATTGAATCTTCATTTCTTAGTGTTCTGATAACTGTAAAAAAAAAATCTGGCAGACAGACAGCAAGCCAGCTGGGACAGGTGAGGTAAACTGTAGACTTCTTCCCAGTATCAGTTTGACAGCATACCAAACACTAAATACAGTCATTAAATTCCTTCCTTCTGTTTGTACAGAGTGAATAGCTGGTTGAAAACAGAGCTCAGTGCTGGAAACCATATTCTCAAAGAAAACAATGTTTGGGAGAGTGCAGTGAAGAAAAGCAAGACACGACTGCAAGGCACAGAGCTTCTCGGTATTGAATCCATGTGCCTCTGGTGAATTCAGTGGAGCTACATGACAGAGGTTTGGCACTGGGACTGTAATAAACAGGTAAAACTCACCATATTAGTAAGTGAGACTATAGTACTGCTTTCAATCAAATGGGAACTTCTCCATTGATTTCAATGGGAATAGGTTCAAACCATAAAAGAACATATCAGCTGTAGAGCCAGCACACTATAAAAAAGCAGCCACATTCTGCATAGCAAATGTAACCACATATTAATATGGGCTTTGGTGTTTTGGGGGGTTTGGGGTTGGTTTGTTTGTTTGTTTATTGTGTTGGGTTTGGGTTTTTTTTTTGTAAAACAAATTAAGAGAGTAAGAAATAAGTTATCATTTTATTGGCAAAAGAAGAAAACCCTTCAACAAAGCCAGCAGTTCATACAGGTGCAACCATATGCCAAAATTACAGCTGAGGCAATGTCAACCCTTTTCACAGGCACATGGAAAACAGCTGATAATGACGAAAGAGGAAAATGGTATAGAGGAAAATACATAAGCAGAAGTTCTACGGTAAGTGAAGGAGAGCAGTAACTCTGTCATATCTGATTATATCCAAACATAATATTAGGAATGGGCAATTTTTCCACTTCTAACTTAAAGACAGCATTTAGAAAACTAATTTTCTTACAAAATACTTAATTTATGATTTTTACTCTCTAATTAATCCGTACCATATATAATATTCTAAGTAATTTTTTGATTGAAAAATCCACCATCTTTTGCTCGATACTAACAGTTTGGTAGGAAGAGAAGAAAAGCCACTGGTCTGAACTCTCAAAATATACAGGCAAAAGGGTTTGACCAATAACTCATACATCATATTCTTAACTAATGTTTTCCTTGAATTTATTATCCTTAGAAAGACATTCGGTCATGACTGAAAGACTTAGAATGATGCAAAAAAAGCTATCATATCCTAAATGGATTTATTACAAGTTGTATTTCATAGAATCATAGAATCAAATAGGTTGGAAAAGCCCTTTAAGATCAAGTCCAACCATTACCACAGGACTGCCAAGATCACCACTAAACCACATCACTGAGGGCCTCATCTATACAGTTTTTGAACACTTCCAGGGACAGTGATTCCACCACTTCCCAGGGAACCAACCTGATTTCTCTGGGAGGGATGTCACAAACAATCCAGGAAGTTCCTCTATTGTGTGGCAGACAGCTTCCTTCTGCAAGTAACAGAGGAGCTGACAAGGAGAGGTGCCATGCTGGACCTCATCCTCACCAACAGGGAAGGGCTGATTGGAAATGTGACGCTCCAGGACAGCCTTGATTGCAACAATCATGAGATGATCGAAATCGAGATCCTCAGGACAGTGAGAAGAGCGTGCAGCAAGCTCACTGCCCTGGACTTCAAGAGAGCTGACTTTGGCCTCTTCAAGAACCTGCCCAGCAAGGTTCCATGGGATACAGCCCTGGAGGGCAGGGGGGGCCGAGGATCGTTGGTTGATATTCAAGGACCCCATGTTGCATGCTCAGGAGTGTTGTGTCCCAGCTAGAAGGAAGTGCAGCAGGAGAGGCAGAAGACTTCGATGGATGTATAAGATGTTGCTGAGAAAAATTCAAAGGAAAAAAGAGGCTTATAAAAGGTGGAAACAAGGACAGGCGGCCTGGGAAGAATACAGGGACACTGTCCAGGAAGCTAGGGACCAGGTTAGGAAATCTAAGGCCCACTTAGAATTCAATTTGCCTAGGGATGCTAAGGATAACAGGAAGGGATACTGTAGGTATACTGCAAATAGAAGACAGGCTAGCAACAATGTGGGCCCCCTCCAGAAGCTATCAGGTGAACTGGCTACCCTGGATTTGGAGAAGTTCTGAGGTTCTTAATGACTTCTTTGCCTCGGTCTTCACTGGCAAATGCTCTGACCACACCACCGAAGTCTTGCAAGGCAGACGCAGGGACTGTGAGAATGAAGACCCCGGGCCCACTGTAGGAGAGGATCTGGTTTGAGACCATCTCAAGAATCTCAACATGCACAAGTCCATGGGACCTGATGAAATTCATCTGCAGGTCCTGAAGGAGCTGGTGAAAGAAGTTGCCAAGCCACTGTCCATAACATTTGAAAAATCATGTCAGTCAGGTGAAATTCCTGACAACTGGAAAAAGAGAAGTATAAGTCCCATTATCAAGAAGGGGAAAATGGATGACTCAGCAAACTACAGACCAGTCAGCCTCTCCTCTGTGCTTGGCAAAGTCTGAGAGCAGATTCTCCTGGAAGGCATGCTAAGGCACATGAAAAACAACAAGGTTCTTGGTGACAGCCAGCATGGCTTCACTAAGGGAAAATCCTGCCTGACCATCTGGTGGCTGTCCATGATGGAGCCACAGAAATGATGGACAGGTTTGATGTCATCTACCTGGACTTGTGCAAAGCATTTGACACTGTCCTACTTGATATCCTTGTCTCTAAATTGGAGAGACATCAATTTGATAGGTGGACCACTTGGTGGATAAAGAACTGGCTGGATGG
>JANRGW010044969.1:0-11611 GCA_024733675.1 Psilopsiagon aymara
TGAGGTCTCACGAGAGCAGAGTAGAGGGTCAGGATCACCTCCCTCGACCTGCTGGTCACGCTCCTTTTGATGCAGCCAAGGATACAGTTGGCTTTCTGGGCTGCAAGCACACACTGCCAGCTCATGTTCATTTTTCCCATCAACTAACACCCCCAAGTCCTTCTTTGCAGGGCTGCTCTGAATCTCTGCCCAACCTGCAGCTATGCCTGGGATTGCCAGTTGCTGAGCTAAACCCCCTCTGACATCTGCAAGAACTTTTTTAGTTCTTGATATGATACAGATGTAATTAGAAGAGAACCTGATGCAAGATATTAGAAATAACAGCTAAATGTAATGGATTAATATTGAAAAGCTATTTAGCAATAAAAGAAAAATTTCTTTATCACTAAGTGCTGAAATAGAGAACATGCTTTTAAAAAGTCCTGAAACCATCAAACCCCATCATTAAGACAAAGCTACAGCGCCGTTTTTTCAAAAATAAAAAAGAGCGAGCAGAGGGCGCTGCTGCTGGCTAGGTATTTGTTAATTTTTCATGTGAATTTATTGCATATGTGATTGAATTAGTAGCACTGACAGGAATCCATGCACAGTAAAAGCTTCCTGATACTGACACAGCACTGCTCAAGCGGTACAGTCCTGACCATTAGCAATACCGTTGTTGAAGCCCTGAGCCTTTCTGTCAAGCAGAGTCTGCAGAGCACACCGGAACTGGACTGAGCGAGGTGTCCATAACAAAGACTAGGATGAGACCACTCCACTTTTTTAGATTAATGACCTCATTTGGACTCTGATGCCAGGCTCCAGGGAGGAAAGTCCAGTGCAAGCTGATATCATGCTACCAAAATACTGCAAGGTAAGTTTGGGGGGAAAATGTTAAGAGAATTTTGTGGCAAAGAGACTAAATACAAAAGGGGTCAGAAAGAGGTACCTTCCAGAAGAGACATTAAGGCACAGAAATCAGAATGATTTCACACCTTTGACTGGGAAAAGAGGATTGTTTTCAAGAGGCTGAGCAGTGAAATCTAGATCTTCTATCACAGAGCAATAGGTTGCTTCTGAACTTTGATAGCAAAATAGGGGAATGAAAATTGCATATCTCATAACTTAAGCATGCAAGTCTATTGCCAGACATTACTATCTAAAAGGAATATAAGTATCACGGCTGCTATGAAGTCCTTAGGGAGGCTCATAACCTTTTGGGAACCCTTTCCCCCTTCTCTGCAACGTATTAACTTTTTGACCACATCAGTGCTTGGATCTGTATAAAGAAATCATGCACATAGACTGTAATAGTTAGGGCGTGGTAGAAACAAAACCGTGCAAAACACTAAGGATCAGGATGCTGTGTAAGTTCTGTATGAAAATCTCATATCCAATAACAGATACAGATCTCAAAAAAACACAAAGTATTTCAGATGCTTTACGAAAGTGCAGATGAACAGCCACAGGGAAACATTTCATTGATGTCTTATAAACTAAATTTGCATAGTGTCTGCTTTTGACTACTTAGAAGAATGTAATACAAGATTTTGCTAAGAGTAATACTGCTGGATTTAATGGTGCTGCTAATGGAGTAAGATTTTTCTAGGAGTAAGAGTGCCATAAAGCAGCCCTCAGTCACCACTTCTTGCGGTTTGTTCTCTAGAGTAAACAAATATTTCTCTCACTTGAAACTTCTGCTTATTACAAAAAAATCATTGTTTAATATTTTCCTTTTCACACCATTTATCCTCATAGAAGAATTCTTTTTAAGTGAAACATCTTACATGTAGAAGAGTGAAAGAATTATAGTTCTCCTATCACCAGATTGGTAAAGCTTCACTTAACATGTTCTTTTTCAATAGGTCTAGACAGTCTCTTCTAAAATTTCATTTAGATATCATTTGTAATTCATTTGAACAATCTTAGTCTCTTAGTGAAGTTACTTCAATATTTTCCTGTTTATTGAAAGTTATTGCACTGCTGCAAGCAAGGTATTTCATTTGATGAATTTCCACATGGCTGATCCCAAAAGAGAGAGCACAAAATACAAAAGACGCCCCAAATTAAATTCTAATGAGATTTAACAATGGCTGTAAGGGAAATGAGGAAATATTAGTTACTCTAGAACCTCAGTCTCATGATTACACGAAAGACGAAGAAACTATCTTACAAGAATATAAGAAAGCGGGTAGTATTTTTAGAACTCTCAGGTAAGCTAAATTATAAGAAATCTTATAGGCGTGGAGAGCGCATCCAGCTCAGGACCCTTGTAAATAAGTATATGAAAGAATCAGTTAAAAGTCTCTATCTTCTTGTTCCAAACGCAGCATCTCAGTTCACTTCCAGTGGATAAAAGTGGCAGTTGGAGGAGTTACAGGAATAACCCTCAAGGTAGTGGCAGCCTCTTGCTATATATGGCAAAAAATGATCTTACAGTGTAAAAGTTTCTGTTGCCTTTGGAGGGCCCAGGATTTTACCTCTAGTCTTGTGATCACCTTTTAGAAAACAGCTGGGTCAAGAAACAGTATGGCTGCTTTGTAGAGTGACCTTAAAATCTATTCTTGTGTTTATGTCAGGAATGTGTATTCCTGTATATTATAGTAAGCAAAATACAGTCTACCTGCTCTAAGGTAGCTTAATCTTACATCTGGTTTAGAATTTTCTCAGAAAGTTCCTGGCAATAACAGCTTTTACAGTCCAGCTAACAGAATAGGGAGTGACAGTCTCTAAGCCTGAAAACAATGTCCACTAACAGTAATCTGGACAATGCTGCAGATAAGTAACTCCTCTCTTTCTTATACATGGAAAGTAGTTGCATAAAAATAGAAGAACCATTTTTACCCACATAATGGAAGCAAAAGACAAAGGAGTTTGAATCTGTCAGTAAAAGAAATAGGTTAGCATATGTTTTCATTTGAGAAGAATAAGCAATATTTAAAGACACTAAACAGACTACAGCTGGAGACAATCCTCTCATCAAGAGAATGCTAGAAGCCAAGAAAAGATCAGAGGAAACCTGAAAGAGGAAATTGCATTGTGCTGGTAAAGCAAGGTGTCAGAATAGCTCAGGTCAGAATAGCAAATGTGTTGACTCTACTACTAGCCTCTTATGCAGTGAAAAGGAAAAATACTACATGCCCGTCCCCCAGTACTGACCACCCCCAAAGCTTACCATTTATGATAACCACGCCAATGCTACCAGCTTTCACAAAACTACTACTCTATGCTTTCTATTTACATTCACTGGATTAATTTCTGTCCTATTAACTCTATGAAGACACTAATTTCTTGTATTAATTCTCTTCTTCCTATCTATTAACGTAAATTGTTGTAATTTCTGTGTAACTAATACCAAAATGAAGTGCACTGATTTGGAAATGTATTCTGTGTAAGCAGAAAGAAATGTAGTGACCTTGCCTGCAAAATACATTACTACATGTTTGAACATTTACCTGAACTTGTCAGTTAGGGAATATTAAATTCATAAAAGCTTATATATTTTGGAGAGTATGACATTTAATTTCTTTCACAAAAATTATTCAATATCGTTAACTCAAACCAAAATACTTCCACCATATATGTTTCTAATGCTGGGTTAGAATTGAAGGCATGTTTTCACTATCCCTTCATGACAATACAAAGGCAAAAATTCCCCCTAGGGATTCAGTAGTTGAATCAACTTGTTTATGAAGTAAAGCCTACTTAGTTTGTTTACAATAGTCTCAGCAGACTTCAGGTAATGTAATGATTCTCCACCTGGATGCTGCCAGCCTTACTTACCAAGCTCCTTCCCTTGACTTTCTAGTATTTTGACCAATATTTTTTTTTTTTCTCCTGAGCACTTTAATTGTATTTATCCAGCAGCAAAAGTTGATACCCAATAATTCACTGACAAGATTATGTGCCTGTACCTTTCCCTTGCAGCTGTATTTACACAAAACAAAGCTATTCAAATAAGCCTTAATCAAGACACATCATTCTACCACAGTGTGTGCGTGCAAATTGAATCCCTTCAGCTGGGAACACTAGCAGTGAAGCCCCAGACTAGCAGGGCAGGTGACTAGCATGGCAAACCAAGTTCATTGATAGCTTCAATGTCACATTTAGCTGATCTAAAAGTCACCTGGGCTCCCCCTAAGTACTCAGCAAAAGAGATGTTGTTTCATCTGTGCCTGTTAAATCATAGTTAAGAGTCATGTTTGGCAGTACAGCTCTTCATATTCTAATGTTCTATTGTACAAACAGTGTAGCTTTAAGTCTTTGTCCTGCACTGCAGCTGTTTGCAGCTGGAGACTGTAACTGTAGGTCACAGTGAGCAGTTTCCTGACAGCAGTGGCATGTAGAGAAGAGTGTCAGTTGTTACCTGGAAATTCCTGGGGAAAGACATCTTTCTTTCTTAAAGCTTACTTTATTACAATTAGGGGTTAAATTACAGTTGAAACTATTGGAAATCAAATTACTACAAGTTAAAATAATGAAAAGCTTTATGAATAACTACAGAGTGCTAAGAGTTTTGCTTAGCTGAAACCTATCTCCTGAATACCATCCATCAGTATTATTTAAATAATATTTTGACAATACAAATTATGAGGCTTTGAGCAACCTGGTCTAGTGGAAGATGGCCCTGCTCATGGCAGGGGGTTGGAACTAGATGATCTTTAAGGTTCCTATCCACCCAAACCATTCTATGACTCTGATACTGAAGAGTTTTCACAGAAACTGAATATGATACACTAATAACACAAACACCATTTGAGGTACTTGTGATTCCCCCATATATCAGACTTGTGGCATTTTGCCACCCTGCTCCATGTAACTCAATTAAACCTAACTTTATATGAGTGCACACAAGTTAACAAGCTGCAGTTGTACTTTTGAAAAAGGAGATAATTTTACTGAGTAATGGTTGATACACAGTCTTCTAATTACTTTTACTCCTCTCTCACTCTATTACCTCCCACAAAAAATAGCATTTAAAGTGCTTTCTACATGAAGAGCGACCATGAGATGAAGTTAATTCAGTGCCTAAGACTTACCAATACATCAAACAGTGACAATATAGTGGAATCAACCAACAAACTGCTCAAAGAAAATAGCCTGAATGTCCTACCATGAGACAGAATCTTTTATCCTTTGGCTTTAAATTGTGGATCCTAAGCACTAAATATATATATATACACATACACACACAATTTTCTGGTAATCAGAATTGATCTGCATATCTGAGTCCAACAATGAGTTGACAAGGCCACAACTACTGCAGTTCACGCTGCAGAGGCTGCAACATTCCACAACTTCTTAAAGCAAAGCTCTGTATTTTTTATCAGTACAGCAATCTGAAGTTCAAGCATCTTGAACCACTTCTTGCTTTATCTAAAACATGAATTGTATTTAAAATGAAAGTTTTTCAGGAAAACTGGCATTTATGGCGCAATTACTGCAGAAGATAATAGGACCCTTGTGGGAAATAAAGCTAGTTGTGTAAGATTTATGAGAGACATTTTCCAAAGAGTATACTTTTGAACATATCCAGCTCTATAGCCATATTTACTTGAAAAAGGTGATTGTAACTATGTGCCTACTACTCCCAGATGGTAGATTTAAGAATGAACCACACAAATCAATCAAAATATGATTCTACATGGGTTTTAGATCATTTGTGTACATAAGAAATAAAAGAATGGAACTTTTCTAAATAGGCAACTTGTATAACTGGTACTTAAAGCGGAGAAATGCAGAATTAGACAGAATTATTTGGAAGGTCACAGAAAGAGACTGCAAAAAAACTGCATTCTGACTTCCTACCAGACTTATAATGAAACAAATATTTTGTTATATTGTGAAAATTGGTAGAATTGTGACCTTTGCATAGTAAGAGCACTCTTGTCTCAGAAACTCAATAGCTGTGTCTTCATTAAAATAAATTATAAACGTGTTTTGGCAAAACAAGGTTTTCTTTATATATGTGTTTGTATCTACGTAACCAGAAAAATAAAATTAAAGTATATATATTACATTAATGCAAAGCTGCCAGTAAACACCAGCATATAATCTCCAAAAAGAATTACAAAAAGTCTTGCTCTGTGTATGCAGACTTTAATATTTTCTTATTAACCCCTCTGTCTTGAATATGAACCTTAGTACCATGCTGGAAATCATCCCATACAGACCTCAGAGTTAGCAAACAATAAACATTTCAAACCGGTATTTTTTGGTACGTTTTCAGCCCTGTGCATACCAGAGATCTTTTATTAGGATTCCAAGGTATTTTAAAAGTGACAGCACTCTGGAAGATATTACTGGACATGGTTCACTGTGCCTATAAATACAGTCCCCCGTTTTCTGAGGTTCTCTGTGCCTTCTTTTCCCTCTTTACAAAAATTCTTCAAGGATGGTACCAATCTACCTTACAGAGTTCTAGATCCTTGGATTAAATAAAACTGAAACAGGGGAACTGTACTGTAATAAGCCTTGGCAAATAAGGTGTTCTAAACTAAGGTGGAAACACAGAAGGCATGAAGGGGGAAAAGGGGCTATCCTCTTCTATGCAAAACACATATCTTTTTTCCATACATTTGTAATTAAAGTTAAAATGAGACTCCACATAGCTGCAAATTAAATTTCCATCCCCTTTTCCCATTTTCATCAGTTTTATGTCATCATTTACAGTGCGTTTCTGGCCTATCATGAAGCCTTTCATCTGAGAATTAGCTTTCTCAACTCCATTCCCTGTCTTCCAAACCTACACAAAATGCAGAATTTACCTGACTAATTCACTGTTCTAACCACAACTTTTTCTTTTTAGGAGTCTCTCTATCATGCATGACATGTTTAACTGCTCCGCTTAATGGATACATATGAAAATATAATCAAGACAAAGCCCGAAATTACCTGGTTAGTGTAAAAATCATGCTCAGAAAACCTTTCAGACCTGCCGTCACACATTTGTCCATCACCATCCCATTGTAAATATATGCTCTCTTTAGCGTTGCATTGAAATACCATGGCATTTTAATGTACAATGGAGTTTCAGGCTGCTTCATATTAGGTTTTCATTTTATGTAATCTGGATCTTGAAATACCAGGAACTGTTGATTATTATAAAATAGCAATATATTTTTGAGGCTTAAGACAGGAAATACTAAATTGTGCATCATTAAAAATTATTCTGTACATCCATAGCCTAAGTCCAAGAAGAACATATACACTTCCACTAAAACCCACAGGGTTTGTGTGAGAAAACAGCTCAACCTGTTAAGAAACAGCTCACATCAGCACTTTCTGCAGCATGACCTAGCTACTTCATCTTACTGAGCTTCAGTGTGTTTTGCTGGCTGGCAGAAGTGAGCAAAGAGATACTGAGAGAGAAGCAAAATGAAAGCTGGGGTGAAACATTAGCTTGAGAAGGCTGCAAAGGGAATCTCTTTATCTAGCTCCCTATTTCTCCCAGACTTGCAGGCATACACAGCTGCAAAAGCTTGCTCATTTTCTTCACATACATGCAAGAAAAATTAACTTGCATCTCAGTCATACACAGGCAAAGTACAACAGTGGTCAGAGTTCTGCCTTGGGGTAGTGAGTGAATAGCAGAAGTGGGAGCCCAGCTCTGGTTAGAGGCTTGTATGCAATCACCCAACCACACTGAGGCTGTAGCAGCAAATGTTGTACCTACTGTCTTTCTTATATAAATGGCTTTATCAATATAGTATCGTTAGCAATTATGACTTATTTCTAAATATAACTGAAAATTGGGGCAATAGTTTTATCTCCATCTGGTAAATAGTAAAATGTAAAGAAAGAAGTCACTTTTCAATTGCCTGTGGCAAACTGGAAGTTAAAGCAAAATTTGTATACCTAAATTTCAGGATTTAAATTAGGCCCCCATGTGCCTCTGAAATCCCCAAGCTCCCTGTGACAGCAAATGCAGGCTATAACCTTCAGTGAATTAGTTAAGACAAGAGCCTAATGCTGGTCTGTATGAACGGCTATACATTGACTCCCACACAATCCCACCTGATAATGCTACCTTTTTACTTAATTTTGTTCCTCCCTCTTCCAAGAGTCAGTGCCTGAAGGAAGCATGGCATTTTGTATTTTCAGTAAGCCCATGACATGTCTCAGGCTGATCTACAGAAAACTCCTTCTGCAGCCCCCCAAGAAGCAACAATTTGTTTGACAAAAAATTCATGCTTCTAGAGCACAACTGGAACACAAACCAATTTGCAGACAGCAATTCTAAACAAACAGAAAAGTTATATTTTCCATTGCAATTCTTAACATTGTACTAGAAATCTTAATGACAGACATTGCCTGCCTGTTTTAAAATTGGTTCACACACACAAAAAGGAGCCATGGAGAATCATAGAATGGTTTGGGTTGGAAAGGACCTTAAGATCATTTAGTTCCAATCCCCCTGCCATGGGCAGGAAAACCTCCCACTAAACCATGTCACCCAAGGCTCTGTGCAACCTGGCCTTGAACACTGCCAGCGATGGAGCACTTAACACTTCTTTGGGCAGCTTGTTCCAGTGCCTCACCACCCTCACAATACAGATCTTCCTTATATCTAACCTGAACTTCCCCAGTTTAAGTTTAAACCCATTATCCCTTGTCCTGTCACTACAGTCCCTAATGAAGAGTCCCTCCCCAGCTTCCCTATAGGCCCCCTTCAGATACTGGAAGGCTGCTATGAGGTCTCCACACAGCCTTCTCTTCTCCAGGCTGAACAGCCCCAATTTTCTTAGCCTATCTTTGTATGAGAGGTTAGTGTAACATACACAACTTTTCTCCCCCTTTCACATCTAGGAAACAGTAATATTACAGTAGCCTCAAAGAGCTTTCAAATTTCATTTTTCAAAATATAGCTTCTTTTTAATATAATCACTTACATGTTTCTAACAGCCTACAGGCAGCTATCCTGAGAACAAAGTCTGAGAAATTAAGCTAAATGCAGTTACCCTACAGGTTATGTTTATGCTAGTAAAAGGTCAGTGAAAACTCCTGGGCACTGGATTGCAATCATTTCTACTGTTAATCTGCCATTGTGGTCCCTGACATGCTTTGGCTCATATTAGCTTGCAATTTTCCAAACAATTCTCAGGCATGATTCAGGAAATGGCAGAGGACATGAACCACTTCCAGCAGCAGTCTGGTTGCAGACTACCTTCACAGAGGTAAGAGTCTGGTAGTATGGATGTCAGTTCTTCTATGCCAGCTGGGTTCAACAATGAGGAATGGCTTTAGATGCATCTAAATTCTTAGGACAGATGTAACCAAAGGAACTAAGGAACCCTCAATTTCTTCCACATCAGTGTAAGTGCAAACAACACATACTCCATGAAAGGAGTCATTTTTGGCTCCAAATACTGACATCTCTCTCCTACCTCAAACACGTCTGCTCTCAGCAGAAATGCAGGCTTCCCATGCTGGTTTTGTATGGACTGATTCCAACAATATGGCACATATAGCTTTTAACTGTGAGAGACCACTATGATTATCTAGTCTGATTTCCAGTAATGCAGATCAAAGAATATGACTGGTTCCTCAGCCAGGTCAAAGAGACTGTATTCCGTAATATGTCTGTGAGAAAACCAAGCAGTCCTGACAGGAAGAGGAGACAAAGCTACTGCATTCCTCTGTGCATTTACACTTAACCAGTATAGAGCAGCACACTTCACACACATTTGGTGAATTTTCAGCATTGTTACTTGCCTTGCCTAATCAGTTTTTCCTAATTGTATAACCCGGCACTAACTACATGGTTAGAATGACTTAGGAAGAAAGTTTTGATTGCCGAGAGATAGAGAAGGTATTTTGCTTTCAAATCTCCAAGTTGAAAATGCATTAATAGAAACCATAGCATATCCATTATGCAAAAATATGCAGAACTATCTGAAAATGAACAGTCAGCACAGGGCAGGTAGACCATGCTGATGTCTCCAGGTGATACGTACAATTTGCTGTCTTAGCCATTCTCAGTGGTTTCTTTTGTCAAAAAAATAAGATTATGCTTTCTGAAAAAAAGTCACAGGCAATCTAATGCTTGTTGAAGATTTGCAGCTAAGAATTTGTTAATTAACCTTTCCTTCAGACCAGGATACAGTAAGGGTTTATTCCCTACATAATTTGCATATGGAAAGCACTGATATTAAGTGAACACTGAAGATTTAAGCCAATGAACATTTTCAAAAACTGTATCTGTAACAGACTATGTTTATACAGATTGACTGTGCATTTCCAAATACCTGCATTAATTATACCAGTTAGCTAAAGACACTTCCTATTCTTATTAGTCTGCTTAGCTTATTCTTTCTGTGCTCAAGTCCTGTTATGGACAAATGTTTTGAGATTACCTCCTTGCAAGACTGAATCTCATTCTCAATTAATAGATAATCCTCACATCAACCCAGTCTTCTTCTAAAAACATACAGACAAACAACAAAACAAATGGTTGTCCAAGGGGTCCAAACTAATTTAACATTGTAGGGAACATCACCACTCTCAAAGCTATTCCTGCCAAACCCAAACTCTCTTCCCTGCTGATGGAAGTGTTAGAGTTCTTCCAGTGCTAGCAGCATGAAATAATATAACTACTCTAGCATAGAGCATGACATCAGATCTGTCATTGCATGCCAGAAAATCCACCACACTGAGACTGTTCCCTCAAACAGTCATTTACTAGAGATCATTGAGCTACTTATTTAATATTTATGCAAACTCTTCATGCTACTGTACTAGACCATGTATAAGAGACAACCTGTGTGCAGACAACTTGCATCCTAAAAGGCTAAAAAAAGTCCTGAATGCAAAAAGGAACACTTGTACCTACCTTGGTAGGAAGACCAACTTGAAAATACAGCTGCTTTTGAGAGTCTCACAAGTGATATTTTTGAAAGCTTGCAAGAATGCAAGGGTCTGCCACCCTTGTTGATGTTTCGACTAGCACATAGTGCTTCAAGGCCAGGTTGGACAGAGCCTTGGGTGGTATGGTTCAGTGAGAGGTGTCCCTGCCCATGGCAGGGGGGGTGGAACTAGATGACCTTAAGGTCCTTTCCAACCCTAACTATTCTATGATTCAAAATCAGTTATATGCTTGAGGTCCTGAGGAGTGAGAGTCCAATACTAGCACACAAGCAGTTGTGTAGTACTAGAACTAGAGCAATCTTTACACACCAAAAAAGAATCAGTGTTGCTCATTAAGGGAGCAGTGCTGTGCAACACCAGTATGGCCACATACAGAGCGCTTGAAACAGGTGAGTGCTACAAGCTAAGCTCAGAATTTTCCTTTCATCAAATGCAGACCAGCTCAGATGCACTGTTTTGAAGAGAACAAGAAAAAACACCTTTCCCTTTGTGTTCTCCCAATCCCCTGAAGGCAAGTTGCCTAAATATATTCGAACATAGTCACCTAACTGCAGTTTCTCAATTGCAGTTTCCTCTTCAGCACAATTCACCAGTAGATTTCTAAACTGGAAGCCCAGCACAAACCCAATTGCCTTTCAAATTGGTCTGCTTGGCACAGCAATAAAAAAAACTCAGATGCAGTGTCATTAATCACAGAATCATAGAACAGTTAGGGTTGGAAAGGATCTTAAGATCATCTAGTTCCACCCCCCCTGCCATGGGCAGG
>JANRGW010044971.1:0-19252 GCA_024733675.1 Psilopsiagon aymara
TTATTTTAAAGTGCCAAGATTTTTGAGTCCTGTTTTTCCTAGTATTCCCTGCTATGGGAACTTTCTTGTGTGCAGAATATGGGAACTTTCTTGTGTGCAGAACATAATATAGGCTGTGTTTACAATGAAGCTAATAAAGCCTGTATTAAATTCTCCTTAAGAAAATTAAGGAAAATATAAATTCTTTCTATCATTAATCTAAATTAAAATGTGGTGTTCCAACCTATCTTTATCAATAAGTAGTACTAAGAAATAATTTAATCTCTTACAGTATCCAATGATTTGAAAATGTTGGGTTTTAAATTAAACAATATACTTTTCTGGAGAAAATCAGTTTTTATTCTATTCCTTAATTACATGTAAGAAGATACACATAAAAAATAGAACATAAATGTTGTCTGACACCATTTCAGATTTCTAGAGTATTTCAGAATCCATTTCTGGTAAGATTTCAGGTTGATAAAATTTCTGATCTCCCACATGAAGACATTAATATAGGTAGCTCTTCATATCCATCTGTTTGTTCTTCAGTGCAACCAGCATTGAAGATGGATAGCATACTCTTGAATGATTTATAAAAGACTACAAATAACAAAAGTGTAGAAAATGTTTTGATGGCATTTGGGAAATGCAGAACATTTCAGCTGTCTTGAGTCAGAGACTACTTGATATTAATGACTAATGTGCACACCAAAAAACACTAAACTTTCCTTAATTTTGGCATTTTATAAACCTATATAATAGGTTTAGTATATATAAATTTATTATATTCAGAATTTTCATCATATCAAATTCAACATATTTATTGAATATATTGAAGAACTTCCTCATCTGTATATTTTTTCTATTTTTCTAAACTTATAGTCCTATGTATTCTAGAATTAGTCTAGAAGACGGGCAGTGCATAGAGTTTGCTCATTATTTTTCTGAGCTATATGCAATACTCTGGTGCTAGAAAGTAAATATAGTTATGCCAAATTGGTCTCATTGTTAGTGAAAACATTGGAATCTGTAAATACAGTAATTACACAATAATTTCATTAGAGATGGAGATGTAATGTTTTCCATTACATTTACCATATGAGAGTTTAATAAATGAGCAGTTAACTAGCTCCACGTCCACAGCACCTGACCAGCATTAACACTTTGTTCTTCATCTTCACCAGGTGGAAAATGATTCTAGCATTCAAAAGAAAGTCTGTAGATTGTGTCTGGAAGTTGAATGTTAGAAGAACATTTCAAATATTTAAAAGAATACAAAAATAATGCTGAGAACAAGTTCTGCCATGGAATTAAGTAGTTGCATTGCCAAAAATGTTACACAGATATATTGTAGATGCAACAATTCTAATGTATGGCTCATAATCAGTTACTAGAGGAAAGAAGCACCTTCAACTACTGTATTGGCAACATGTAATTGGGAAGAAAAGCAGCCAGATGACAAACTAAATATACTTAATATCACTTCCATCAAATTAAAAATTTTTTCTACTTGCTAAAATTTAATAGCCTGTAAACCACATTAGAATGTTTATCTTCAGCAGCAGTGTGGGTCAGGAGATGCTGAATACAGCCTGAATTTGAGGGGATTAATATAAAAGCTAGACAGAGAGGAACATGCTAAATGCAAGAGTATTTTTTTCTGTTCATTGAAAAGACCTTAATATTTGAACAAGAAGTTCAATTCCTGATCTTAGGAAGGTTAAAAACTAGTTTAAAAATACCACTGTTGTTCTTTCAGAGGTCTCTTATTATCTTTAATTTTTTCTTTTGTTGACTAAGCCTCATTTATAGATGTCTTTTCACACCTTTGTGTTTTTTCTGATTTTATTATGTAAATATTATTTTGGAATCCTTGTACCGCACTTGAGAAATCTTTCTTGGCAGCATAAGTGAGTTAAAAGGTGAAATGCCTTTTTGGAACTGAGTTTAGATTGCCAGCTGGGATTTTGTGAAGTCACTGTTTCAAAGTATTGGCACATATTGCTAGCAATGTTTGTATTGGCATTAATAGTTATACTAAAGCCCATTGAGTCAAAAAAGCTGAATGTAATGTATATGCACGTGTAATACCTGTGTGGGTATAAAATGTGTGTAGACCATTATTTTTATATGTGTGTACATACAAGCATATGTATGTACGTATAACACTAGTACTCATTAGCGCCAGGCATTCATTTTTCAGTAATACCAAAGTAATGGGCTTGAAAAATACTATTAGTGACAAATATTCTCTGTAATAGTTACTATTCAGTATAGATATAGTTTTAGTTACTTTCAATTTTCAACTTTAGGGAAGCAGTTTGATTTTAAAAATTAAGAAAAAAGCAAAAAAGAAAAATGAAATTTTTCACTTTTGGATGATAAGCATGCTGACTTTTGTACCTAAATCACTGACTAGAATTCAGAGCAGGTTGGTTATGTCTGAAATTCACTGACTTTAGATTGACCTAGGAAAAAAACAGTGTAGTTAATAAAAAAATATTTTACAAAGAATGTCTGCTGTCAAATAGTATTTCAGATAGCAGTTGTTGTCCTCTTTTTGACCTGCTAAAGTGGTGAGAAAATGAAACCTGGTAATGAAACGTACTGAAAATATCTAGAAAAGAGTTGTATATTATGAAAACCATCCTATTACTGATTAATATTTATTATTGTTCATATTTGTGATTCAGATTTTTCCTAAGCTCATTTTTATGCGTATTTACACTGCTAGTTCATTTTCAAGCAATAATCATATTTTAAGCTGTGAATATCAGTTTCTCCTTGTGACAGCTCTACCAGAAAAGAAGGCCAGTTTACAAAGTCTAATTGCAGTAAAATTCTGATTCCCTTAGCCTTGTTATTGGCAAGAATTTGGCCATGGTGGAATAACCCTGGTGGCAAAGTTGTATAAAAAAAAAACTCCACTAATCCAAAAACTTAAATATTTGAGTTTAAGGTTTTTTAAAGTAAAATCATGTATTAGGCATTACCAGAATATTTTTCAGCAAGTGCAGAAATACACTGAGTTATTATAATGTGCAGCTCTAGCTATTTGCAATAACAAAGTAAATAACATGGCACAAAGCCATATTTATCATGACTAATGAAAGCTGTTATAATGCAATCAGAATGATGCAGAGCAACAGGGCAATTCATTAGGAGAAAAACAGTTAACAAATAGCTGAAGCATGCCAGTTTGGACCTTTCCCTTTCAGCTTAAAAATACATACTCTGGTTTTATTATGCTAAATAATTCTTTCTAAGGAAAAGTAGGTAGTAAGTAAGGTTATCGTTGCTTACTGATTTCTCCTAACTGTCAAAAATGTGTAGAGGAGATGTCGTTTTTAGCTTTGTTATGGATAGATAAATATGCTTGCCATGTTACGCTTGTTAAATGTACTGTACTTGTGGTTTGCTGCAATGGGATGTTGCTCCAGCACAGCGTATAAGCACATACATAAGTCCCTCCTGACTTAAGCACCTCTATTTAAATTCACTGTTCAACTACACTAGATCAGGGTGTCAGTAATGTAAATCAGGCAATCTGAACTTAAATTCCATGCTTCTAAACTATGGCTTCTGTAGTATTACCAATGTATATCTAAAAAAAAAAGAATGCTGACATTTGTAGCTGATTTTTCTTTCCATTTTTATATCTTTAAGACATAGAATCGTAGAATGGTTAGGGCTGGTGAGTACCGTAAGGTCATAATTACAAGAAAAAGAAATTATGAAAGCTGCATTTAATTTCATTTTCTTTTTTGTACAAGCAGAATATATAGGGGGAAAAGACAACTATCAAAGATACTAAAGTATAAGATTCATGCTTTTGAAAACAGGCTTTATCTGATATTTTATTTTAGAAATAGTGAAACCAAAATAAAAGATTGTCTTTTAAGAAACTGAACTGACTAGTATAAGTTTTTCCCTTTAGAAGTCTCCTTCTTACTGAAGAATGAATTCAGAGAGACAAGTGCTTACAAAGCAACTTGGTTTATTTCTTTTTGAAACATCAGTTTGTGCAGAGTAAGTTTATCCTATGCTAGCCATGAAACTGTAATTGTCATTAGTTTTAAACATTAAAAATATTACATACTGAAAGCTTGCTGCAATTTTAATTATATTTGGCCATGCATCATCCTTTCCTTTTTTTTTTTTTTTTTTTTTTAATGAATAGCATTTCAGGAAATGTAATTTATTAAAAAGTGAAACAGATTTAGCTACCCAAGCTCTGCTACCGAAGCTCAGATTTTCATAGAAACTAGTAAGGTGACAGTTGCATGTTTTGGCTACAAAACACACACTAAAGGCAACTGGAGTGCTTTGAAAACTGGATACTTACAGGGCATTTCCACTTCCCCTGGATTGCAGCAAAATTTGGATAAAGTTCCAGTCTGATTGTTTGCATGAGAGAATCAGTTTGCTACTAGTGTATTTTATGTTCTTACTAACATTTTGATGTTAGAATAAAAATGCAGGGAAAATGCAGCCAAGTAAAAATAGCACTTGAAGAAAGAGAAATGAGCTTCTGTAGTGAGTTGCAGGTGCTAGAATAGAAATAGATGGTAAAATTTTGGTCGGTGGCTGTAATTTCAAGCAGGAGTTATAAATGCAGCAGAGCAAAAAAGTATCACCTGAGTTCAGTTGTACCCATCCAAATGCTTTGTGATTTTCTAAAATCTAATCAGGCCTTGCAAAAAATACTCCTCTCTTGTAATGCTGCTTGTGTAAGTGGAGCAAAGTCAATGTTAAAGTTTTAAAGAAAAGCTTTATGGAACCTTTAGTGAGATTTCTCATCTAATCATCTCATGTTGCATGGTCGTATTCACTTATATAGTGAACTGGGTTTGTGTGGCAAGGTTTTGGTAGCAGTGGGGCTATGCTTCTATGAGAAGCTGCCAGAAGCTTTCCTTATGTCCAATAGGGCCAGTGCCAGCTGGATCCAAGACTGACCTGCTGTCCATCCCTAATTAGCAAGCCTTTACTCAACGAATGCACCTACACAGACTCTTAGGAAGGATGGGAGATGATTGTTTTCCCCCAGTCCAGTTTCATTCTGTAGGTGATTCTTAACTGTAACATACATAGGGGACTGATGCAATTTAAGTATTCATTTCTGTGAAAGTAAATTCTCATATGTACTGCCTGTTACAGCGTACTCTGGGAAATTATTTGCAGTGAATAATTATGGCAACAGACAAGAAGCCATGTTAGTGCCATTTGGAGGACAAACCTGTTTCTTAAGTATGGTGCATTCATATGAATGCCTAAAGAGAAATCTCATTAATATTTCAGATTTGTTCCAGTGTGCAAAGACAGCAGAACTGTAGTTTGCTTATACAGGTGAGGGAATATAATATCAGATGACCCATATGCGATTGCCACATTTTCACCTCTTATTCTCCTAGACAAAGCATGCCTTTACAGACATATACTTGTTCATTCTTCATCATCTCTTTTCCCTTAGATTGTATAGGGTGTTCTAATTGCATAATTTGTGCCCTTCCTTCATGAGTCAGCCTTCCAAAATGTTAGCATATGGGACTTTCATGGCCACTGTGCTTACTGGAAACCTGTGGTCTACTAGATTAGATCTTAGCGTGTCAAAATCATTATTGTTGAGTTTTTTCAAATGTTTTTATAAGCAGAACAATCCTTACCTGATTTAAATTTCAATTGTACAGAGGGAAAAAGCATGATCCTTGAAATATTCAAAGGAGAAAATGTGCATGAGCTTGAACTGAGTTGGACATGGTGAAGCCTTTCAGTGGTATTTAGGGATAGGTCATTCAACTGTACTTTGAAGTGCTATGTGTTAAATACAATGGACCAAAAGGGTCACTTCCTACGTGAACTTTCTCAACTTTGTGAGTAATGAAGGAGATACCACTCTCTCTAGTCTAAGGAAGGCTACATTTTCATGTATTATAAAACTACCTTTTAAAATAAGTTCTTTTTTGTTCAAATGCAGGAATGTTTTGGATATTTAAAAATTTGAAAGGGGCATTGTATAATGCAGTGTTGCAGAGCAGAACCTCTACCAATACGGTAGACTTGAACATAAACAGCTGTGAAGAATGACAGTATTTGGAGTATACAGGGCTGCTAAACTACATAGCTTCTTTGGTTGGGCCTCAGAAATAACTACAAGTTGGGATGAAAAGATACTTAACAGCGTTTAGAAGATGCCCGCTAATTTTCTGAAGAAACGTTTTTGTTCCTTAGAGGTTGTGTTAGCTGATCTAATATAACAAAATAATATTAGAGTACGGCAGATGTACAGCAGATTTTTCTTAACCCTGTTCAAGCAAAATAATCACTTTTCTGTAGAACCCCTTTGTGTAATATTTGACTTAATTTACTACGGGAAGAAATTCCATTTGCAACTGCAATCAATAGGGTACTTTTAAACAATCAGTGTTAGTTTACCAGTGAAGACTGTTCCCAGTACATTTTAAAGAACTTCAGAAGTACCTACTTATGATTCATCTTCTAATATTCCATCTTTACAAAACAAGCTTTCATTTATTCTTTATGTTGCAGAATCCCTAAGACTTATTCAGCAGCTCTTAACTTTAATAGTTGTTCTTCCTCTGAGTCTGTAAAAAATTATAGAACTTAGCTCTTAAGCCTTTTTTCTTTTGAGCATGGAGAGGAGAAGTGAGCATTCAAGAAAATAAATAAGTCATACAGCATAAAAAAAAAAAACTCAAGGGAAATAAAATTCTCTGTGAGCTTTATTGTTCATGAAGTGTGGTTGCTACACATTTGTGTTCCTTACTTGATAGACTGTTTAAGTGAATTTTACTTAGTACTCTGCATAGAATAATCGTACTGTCTTGCATGAAACACGTGGGCATTTTTTGTGTTATGTTGGACTACTGAATTTAACTGATGTGATTAAATGTCACCAAAGTTGAATTATAAAGTTTGAATCTCTAACAGCCTATTTTTTGAAAAATTTTACGGTGCAACTTAACAACCATGTTTCACTTTGAAGTTGGGTTTGAACCAGATGACCTTGAGAGAGGTCTTCTCCAACATAAAATATTCTGTTTTCTGAGGACTATGCCTCTTTATTAATTCTTGTGGTATTAAAAGACATAAGCAAATTTTAAAGTTGCTAGTCATGCAAATGTCTTGAATATAAAGAATTTTTTTTCCATTAGAAGCCATATAAAATTTCTGTGTATTACTTTTTTTAGTAATATTTTCATATTCATATAGAAAATCTGCAACTCTTTAATTAACATAAAAAGACATTTTGTCTTGCATTCCTCAAGTTTTAATGAGGCACCAGACATTTCAGACAAGTGTGTGAGCAATTTTTTTAGGGCATCCATTCTACAGTACCCAAGTCTTCTGTGCTTCTGTTTCATATCAGCAGCAGTTGGGTATTTCTTTGCACCTTCTTTATCAGGGAAATCTGAAGCTTAAAAAGCTTTATTATATTATTTCCAATTGATTTTTTAGGGTAATACACTGAAGTATACATTCTTTGGACTTTTTTATGACTGTGATTTCCTTGGTTATGTAACTAAAACACTATCTTTACATGTATCCCTAAAATTTCACTGGAAAGTTTATTTCTGGCAAATAATCTAATCTTAAATTTTATTTTGTGATGTTGGAGCAGAATCTATTTACCTTTATGGCAAGCTGAGCAGTTCTGCGAGCTCCACTACAATGTTTCACTACACAATTCACTTGCATAGCTTCAAGAGATCACAAATATGATAACACAATTTAGTGACTCTGGCCCATGCTTTGGCCAAGAGATTCCGTATTGTGATAGTCCCAAGTTTTAACTTTTTTTTTTTCTTTCCTATCAGTAATAGGCATCTCAATTAATAAAGATGGAAAAATACTTTGCATTGGTGGAATTAAGCTTACCATAAATTGAGTAGCCCACCTTGTCACATTCAAATTGGAAAAACAAAACAAACAAAAAAAAAAGCACTGTCAAAAATTCAATTTAGCATTACAGAGATTACTGCAGTATAACAGCCCTTTAGCTGTAGTAGTGTATAAAAGCACTTCTAACAGTGCATCAATTTTCACAGCCATTTAGTAGATTAGAAAGCAATTGTAAACAGAGTAAAACCCACATTAACTCCTGTCAACAGCCTGCCTTTTTCACAGTTATGGATTTGTTTGAAATAACAGTGAAGTCTAAAACGATTGCATCAACATCACAGATTGTATTATAAATATGAATGAACCTATTGTAATGGACTGCATAGTAATGTATGGCAGGCATTTGTCCTCCCCATCAAAGTAACAGCTTTTGTAAAGGAAGAATAGCTGTGACATAAGGAAACATGTCACTCTACAAGAAATTATTCCTCCCATTGTGAAACTGTAACCGCATTAAGCAACAGATTTTTAAACTGCCCTCAATTTCATACCATAGTAATGCACTATTAATAAGTGTCTGGTATTTCTTTTAACTGAAATTAACTGAAAGCTATGTCTAAAAATAAACCAAATATTTTTAAATGAGCAGTTATTTAAATAACATTACTGTTGTTTCAAGGGGAAAGAAAGCGAGCAGTTATGCATGGTTGTGTTTATTTTGGAAAATTACCGTGCTTAAAAGCAGTAAATGCCATAAGAATGAAAAATTGCTATTTTTTTTTTTTTTTCTCCCAAATAGTAAGTCATGAGTTAGCACTGTGATAATTACAATGAACTGATTTATGGCCAGTGATGAAAGTTGATCTTCAGAAAATTGAGGATTCTTCTTATACAGTATCAGTATCATCAAGAGTGGGGTGTGTGTTGCTTTTTGTTTCTCTGGAGGATTATTTACCACAAGAAGTTGTCTAATGTCTTTAACCAGCACTGGACACTAGATGTTTCCCAGTGCCCGTTTCTAAAAGGTGTACTAGTGCATATCTTTTTAATTGCTTCTGTCTATTCTGTATTCTTTATAGTCTTAAATAAGGACATTTCCTCTCCTACTACTCAATTGCTTTGGTTAGAAAGCTGGCTGCCATTGAATTGCGATACAGCTACCACAGTCTAACTTGCAATAGTGTACATCCTACTCTAAACCAGTGTTTCTCTGTAATAAAAGGGACAGTACTGTATATTTGAGTTCACAATTGTCAAACACAAAATATTAAACATTGGTAGACCACATTTTCAAATTAAGACAAACTTAGTGTTCACAGGGGTATAACCTGTTAGTAAAGTATTTACAAAGATAAAAATATTTTCTTCAAATTGTGAGGATGAAATATGGCAATATTTATTTTCAATCAGCTGTTGCATTTCATTGTTATTTTGTGAAATATTATGACAATTACTCAAAAATTTCATGTGAAGACCTTACTAAAAAGGACTTTAAATTTTGACTGAGAAACCTAAGGGTTTTTTTCACGTAATTCATATATTTTCTTTGATGACTGATGTACAAGTGTAGCTTCTAACCTCCACATATTTACATTGAAACAATAATAGTTCCATGAATGGTGATTTCACATTAGTGGATATTCAATCCACCCTGTAATAGCTAATTCTTAATATTATATTCATATTTTAATAAATATGATGAGAAGACGTAATTAGTAAAATATTTAACTGATGCTATGTCTAAATGTATATTACTTCAACCCAATTTAAAAAAAATCTCATGCTTTGGTAATAGTAAAGGACAGTTAATGGAAGTAAGGAGAAACAGTATGAAGCATCAATCAAAAAATATGCAACGTCAGAGATTTTTTTCATCATCATCTCTTTTCCTTATCTCTAAACTTTCTGTGATGTTTTTATGAAATGAACACCTAAAAAATGCAGGTGATGGAGTGCTTTCTTAAATTAGACCCAACATCCTACTGCATTGCAACTTCCTATTGTTCAGGGCTCCTATTTAGTGGATTTCATATCTTCAAGTTGGATAAGTCTGCACAAAATTTAAGTGCAGTTCTAAGCTCTAGATTTATACAAAATTTGGGTATCTGACCCTTCCCTCTCCTTCCTTTCCCTCTGTGGTATCAGGTGCAGCTGAAAGCAGCTGAAAATGATTTTCCAAAATGGTCTCATCCATCACAAGTGTTTAATCCTTTCTAAGATTCCTAATCTGTTGCAGATTTATATATAGTCAGCATTTGATATAAATGTAGAAATAAGTGTATCCCACAATAATTTTATTGCCATTAGATATTTTACAAAACTGTCTTTTTAAAGTTGTCTTAAACACAGTTTAAAACAAAGTGAAAAACCACAAATGCAAACAGTTGAAACTAAAACTAGTCAAGTTCCCAGGGCTAGAAGGCAAGCTATCCTCTCATGACTGTTTTAGAATTAAGGTTGAAACTAGTCTGTTCTTACGGAAACTAACACAAAAAGTACAGCCTCCTCCTAATGACCTT
Source organism: Psilopsiagon aymara (assembly GCA_024733675.1). Taxonomy (NCBI): domain Eukaryota; kingdom Metazoa; phylum Chordata; class Aves; order Psittaciformes; family Psittacidae; genus Psilopsiagon; species Psilopsiagon aymara. The sequence goes on from JANRGW010044971.1 coordinate 10,362, forward strand.
CGCTTTTAAGGTAGTCAAGTATTGCTTTCTGAGTAGCAGAAATGTCTTCCAATGGCAGGTGAGGGCTCCAAGATTTATCAGTATTTCCAGAGGCAGTAATGGAATCATAGAAAACCAGGTTGGAAGGGACCCTAAGGATCATCTTGTCCAACCTTTCAGTCACGTCAGTGCGTCTTCTACAACTAGCCAGCCATCATCCACAATACTTCTCTCAATGGTGCCTATCTGTCACGTACTCTGTTTAGCTATTTGAGCCCACTTCTCTATCTGACTTATATCACTTCTGCTTGAAAAAACTTTTTTTTAGAATATCAGTCAGAAGTTGCTGTTCACAGCTGGCAGTTCTCCAGTAATTTTAGACACATGTAAGGCAGGTAAATAAAGTGCATGGTCTGATGTTGGTATATTCCACGTAATTACATGGGATCTGATTTGCTATCTGTTTAAAACTAATCTAAGCTAGGCTCTCTCTTGAATCGAAAGAAAGTAATACATGTCTAAAGTATGTGCTTTTAATTGTGCTCTGAAGATTACTTTTTTTCCTTGACTAGGCCCTTGACAGTGCAATCTCTTTGCCATTATTGTCCTGCAGTCAGGCATAATCAAAGATTAATAGAATCAATTAGGCTCGAAAAGACCTTTAAGATCATCAAGTCCAGCCATTACTGCCAAGTCCACCACTAAGTCACTAAGGGCCTAATCTACATGGTGTTTGAACACTTCCAGGAATGGTGATTCCATCAATTTCCTAGGCAGCCTATTCCAATGCCTGACAAACCCTCTCAGTGAAGAAATTTTTCCTAATATCCAATCTAAGCCTCGCCTGGTGCAATTTGAGGCAGATACCTGTTACTTGGGAGAAGAGACCACCATTTCCTCCACCATTTCCTACCACCATTTCCTACCGCCTCACTCCATTTCAGATAGTTGTAGACAGCAATAAGGTCCCACTGAGCACCACAGCATCAGTGATTCTTTATTGTGGCTACCATACTCTAGAAAAATTTCATTTCAGTGAAATATAACACTAGTGCATGCATAGGATCTGTAGACAACATCCACACTTTGTGATGCACACAAAAGTATCTCCTAAATTTGAAATACATTTCAGCAGGATCCCTATGTATCAGTCATTCTGATGTGCATGAAAGAATATAAAGCTGTGCATAATCTGATATGGAAAACATCATTTCTGTTTTAATTCTCATGGGCATATGTTGTTTGGATTTGTTTCTGAATGAAAGATGAAATATAGTGTTACAGTCTATTAAACATAATAAAAAGACATATCAAAATAGTCTTTTCAAAAGGTTGAATCCTAAGTAACTACTTGTGTTTATTTCATACCAGGGTTTTTTTAACATTATTGCCTTTCCTATGTTGAAACAGTATGCCTTTCTTTACTAATTCTTTAGCTTTATTTTTTCCTGGAATATTTCAAATTTAACATCATATTTTGTATGTTTATAAACAAGAGGCAAATAATTTTAATATAGGGATAAATTATGATGATAAGATCCAATGAAAATATTATTTTTACTGCTTATTTTGAATGGCAGTGAGACTATATGAATTAAAGTAGTGTTGCATAACAGGTGCTGTTTGAGTTTTTAGCACTGCATACTATTTTTCTACTTTTTTTTTAATCTTGCCACATACTCTATGTAAGCACTGTTATGGGATGTTTTCTTTTCAAGAGGGAGTTCATAAAATATTTTCATGGGATTCAAATCACTTTGCCTTTATTTTTTCATCTACAAAGCTAGCTATCTTAGCAAAAATTCAAACACACAAGACTGAGTAATATCTAAAAATCACAGAGTTGCCTTGCCGTACAAAGCATCACATTTATGTCTTCATCCCTAAAGGCTAAACTTAAACACTTAGTGCTCAGAGTGTGAGATTCTGAAGATTGAATGTACACTACTAGAGTCTGCAAGTTTTGCATGGCCAGGACTTAGTCTATGCCTACTTCAGTTTACAGCAATGGTGATTTTCATGGGAAGGGTAGGGTTGCACATACCAGTACAGAAAGTGGAATCATTTATGTTATAGGCTGATTTCAAATCTAGAATATTTCAAGCTTGTCAGAATCTTGCAAAGGTACACAAAACTGTGGGTATCACAAATCTGGAAGAGCTAGAACGGAGCCTGAATAACTGTAAGATCTGTGTCTATTTAAGAAAAAGTTTAGTGAACATGGAAGATTTTTTAAAAAGGAAAAATTTGTGACAGCTAATGGCTGAGCAACGTACTTAATAATGATAACTTTCATATCTACAGTTCTTGTCAGTATATCATATACATAAGAGAGTTCCCCTGTTTATATCTGTAGCAGCCAGAATATAATTTCAATTCTATTTTTTTATTTTTTAAGCAGCCAGAAAAAGCTTTGTGAAATTCTATAGTTTGTGTTAAGTACTTGATAAGTACCCATAATGTTCTATCAGGCCTTTAATTTGCAAGATATGCACCCTTTCCTCCCTCATAGAGAGTGTATGATCTCTACAATCTGCTGTCACTGTCCAGACTAGGAAGTCCTCCTTTTATGTAGACTTTGTTGCAGTGGAAAGTGAGAACCTTCCAGATACTGAAGTTTCGATGTGAATGAATTCACATCTGAATTAATTACCTGTAAACAATCTTTTACCTGTTTAAAGTATCTACATTAGAGTGAAATGAAGCACAGTTTAGAAGTGCTTGTTACTTCCCATTTAATCTGAAGGGAGCCTAAGGCAACCAGCACAAATTCATTTCATCCAGTGAATCTCATGGCCTTTGGTCAGGCACAAGGACACACAAAACTAAGCATGCCCAATTTTATGCAACACTAAAGAAAAGAGCTAGTTTCTTTCTGTACTTGTGATATATATCTATTAGTTGTCAACAAATTATGTGTATTTCATCGTTGTAGTTTGTGTTTCCTGTTTTGAAATTTAACTGAGAATATTTTAGAGTATTCATTAAGACAAAAAAAAAAAAAACTTTATTAAGGGGAAATGCACCTATACAAATGCAATCAACTTTTAGTTTAAGATGCATACTCTTAGGTAACAAAAGAGTTAAATTTATACATCTACTTCAGCTTATTGAAACTGCCCTGATTTTAAGCTAAATTTATGGAAAAAAAAACAATGTGGTTTTTAATCTCAAAGAAAGCAAACATTTTTAAGAGAAGTTGTCAGATAAATTCTCATTTGCAATAGCTGAATCCTTACAGGCAGAGGATATTCTACCTTATCCACTCCCTTCCCCATAGTTTTCCTCCATTAAGATGTTTCTGGAGTAAAAACATACAAATACATGGCCTAGTATTTGTGCTTCAGAATTTTTACAAATGTTTTTGAAGTCTGCTGTCTAATGTTGAGAATCTAGATTCGCATTATTATTTTATTATACAAAACTGAAAATTATGGGTTTTGTATAGGATGCTACTTTGAAATTAATACTGATGTGCTTGAAATCTGTATTTTAATAAATAATACTTAGACCACAACAAGCTGCTGAATATTGGTCGATTTTTCTATAGCATTTGTTTTCCTTCCTTTCATTCAAAGCTATTTGGGTATGGCATTAGTCTTTTGAAATGAGCACTAATGAAGATGCTAGAAAAGATTTGAGAATATAACTAGCATATTTAGTTTGAGTGAGTAACTTAATTGATGAGCTAGCAATGTGTTTACAGAACATATTCATTCTAAAAGGAAGTGCCATTATGATAATTATTATATGGATTGTGTTTCTAATGTAACCTTTTCAAAATATGTTCAAGGTTGTAACGTTATATGTTAAAAAAGAAATACTGTTGCAGTGGGTTGACCCTGGCCATCAGCCAAATATCCATTTGTCCTTGCTGTTTTTAGCATCACTTTAGAATATGGTGGGAGAAAAAGAATTTACTTTTTGAGAATTGTGCAATGAGTGTGCCTATGTACAAAATGAGAGTAACTTATGGACATCCTGGTCTGTATGAATTCATGTGCAGGTGTACAAAAAAATCGTTTCAGGTGTTCTCAGTGGTCTTAAATTTTTAAAGAGTATCCACAGTGTCCATAGCCAATGAATTATATATGTTTCATAGTTGTAGTTTGTGTTCCTTGTGTTGAAATTTAACTGAGAATATTTTAAAGTATTCATTTTTGGTAATTTAAAGGGAAATGCACCTATATACATGCAATAAAATGTTAAGATGCATACTCTTAGGTAGCAAGAGTTAAATTTCCACATCCACTTCAGCTTCCAGTATCTTCAGTTATGTAAAGAATAATTGGGGGGGGGAGGGGAAGTGAGGAGATTTCTGAATCTTTTAGTCTGAGCACTCAAGTGTTTTTCATCGCAGGCTAACTTGGTTCTGGAAGTAGGTTGCTTTATGGGGTTTTTTTTGGTCTACACTGAGTAGACATCTACAGGCATCTATAATCTATAGTTACAAAGTAGTAACCTTGCACACAATTTTGAAAGGGTTACATTTTCCTACTTCCTTCAGAAAGTCAGTTCACAGGTTTTAAGATTTAATGTGTCATAGTATGAATAATATTTAGTTTAATGCCCAGAGTAGCTGAAGAAAAGAAAAGCATTAATGGTAATTCAGATAAACTTCAGTGGTCTTTGCCGTATTCTGTAGTCCTCTGAATTCTTGCACTGTCCATTTATATTTAACATGAGAATGCATTTGGCCATGCATGATACAGAGTTAAGCTTATAAGTTAAGCTTATATTTTTCTCTTTGTGACTGACTGAACTTCTGTATTATTATTTTAATTACCCTTCAGACAATCTTCGGATGTGTGATCATGTGCAGGTCAATGTTTTGCGAGTCCTTCAACATGACAGTTCATTGAATAATTATCCTGTCATCAAACCTTGATTCATTGTTATGTCCTTTCTTAGGCTTTTTCTCTTACTCACTTTTGCTTAGCAACCAGATCACACGACTCTTTTATTTATTATTCAAGTAATCACCCTCTGCAGCACATAGATGCATCAATTAAAGCTTTACAATGAAGTATATTGTTCTGTGTAGAATCCTCAGGTGTTCAGAATTAAAAATTGATTTTAAATGGTGGACTTCTTCAAATGGCAAATCTGTATTTATATTAAACAAACAAGCATGTATCAATTCTAAACCAGAAAAAAAAAGTGATAGGTCACCATCAGCAGGAAACGGATGGTAAAGTTGTATTCTGTTCTTAAAGTGCTTAGTCTTTTTTAGAGAATTACCAATTTACATGCATCTCTGAAATGTCTGAGTGGCAAATATCTATTTTAGATATTTTTTTTCAGACACAAATCAATTTTGTGTCTGCTGTATTTGCCCTTACCTATATTCTTTGTAAACATTTTCTGGCTAATATTCAGATTTGGGTACATTTCACAGCAAATTATTATTAGACTGAAACTCAAGTACCCAGAAGCTGTCAAGATGGTTCAGTGATTTAATGTTGGCGTCCTGCAGCTTTGACTGTAATCAGCAGATGCTCTGGCATTACCATAAATGTTTTCTTAACCGTCTCTGTCATAAAAAGAAAGAAGATTTTTCCTGTTTGGAGTTTGCTGTTTCTGATTAAATTCAGTTTGGCTTCTTTTGCATAATTAACATACCATGATGATCCCTAACCATTTGTTTTTAATATCACCTTTTGAGCTAAACATATTTGCAAGGCTGCTTTGTAAGTCATAACAGACAAAGGAAAACGAAGACTATATGTAAGAATCCTTTGTTTCAGTGGCTTGGGGGGTCTTGCTGCCTTCTGCCTGGATTTCTAGGTGATTGTAAAGGATTCGGTTTTTCGGTCTCTCTTATTTTTTTCATATTCTACGTAAAATTTTCTCTTAAGCTCCTCTGTAAGAAAGGGAGAGTTTTCTTCCGTAAGCACAAAGTTGTGTTGTGTCTTAGATTTATTGAAATTAAAAAAAAAGAATCCTGATAGGACAATTAAATTCTGTTAGCTGGTGTTTACTAAACAGTAAATGCATTCAATTGATTAGGAAAAGAGGAAACTGAAAATGCTACAGTTGGATGCTGGGGGTTTTTTTACATACTAAAGTGGCTGCTAAGAGTCTAACTGTTAGAATATAGGGCAGTAAATATGTTCATTAATGGTACGCATTTTTCATGTGATGATGATGTTAAAAACAGCATTTTGAATTCACAATGACTGGATTAATTACCCGTGACAGTGTGTCTCTGATTTGTCTCGTATGATAATTCAGTGATGTTTGGAAGAGTCAGTAAAGCCATCTTTAAAAAATAATTCTTCTTTTAGACTGTGTTGGAATTTTGATCCCTTTTCAAAGCAATTTGTCACACTTGCAAAGTACAGTTGTTGGTGTCAAATACATGTACAGGTGGATCGTGTGTGAAGTAGAAACATTTCTTTTTGTATCCTACCTATCCATACATGAGCAAAGCCCAATTAGAGTCCATCCCAAAGAGAGGAAATAATTAAGTGAAAGCATTAATTAGAGCTTCATATAAAGAGAAAGAGAAGAGTTGTCAAAGGAATGCATATGCAATCTTGCAGAGCAAGGGGAAGATGAATCACTTCTTCTCTGCCTTTATTTTCCAATGTTTAGTTTTGTGTGAAGATCTTCTTGCAAATTTACTGTTTCCTGCTCCACAGTTTCGGTCTCCTTGACAGCATGCTTTTAAATGTTTTCCGTAGAGCTTTGTCAGAGGAAAAGAAGGACCATAATAATAATAATAATAATAATAATAGTGTTTGAGCAATGAAAGTTTCATGAACTAAGATGATTTAGCTTCATCCTATCTCCAGTGTTTTCATGAAGGCAATCTACAATGTTAGTTTACGTGGGTTAAACTTCACAATCAGGTCTGCCTCTATCCTGTTGAAAAGCACCCATGCTACACACATGCACAGATATCTTTAAGCTGACGTCAATGTTGTGTAAATCTTTTCCCAATCTATTTAGGATTTGGAATTCTCATAAATCCTTTTCCAGGTCAGTAAATCTCTAGACTTTCACCTGACGTATCATTAATGCAACTCAACACTCTCTGTTGCCCCTCTTCCCTTCAGAGACTTATTTTAAAAAGTTTTAAAATTAGAGGAACTGAGAGACATGTGCTATTCTTTCAATCTTCTGGATAATAGGGAGCAACAATCCACTGTGACTGTGACCTGTATGGGCAAGAACTGCCCCAGGACTTTGATCTGGTACCTGCTACAAGAATACGAGAAAATGAAACTAAGACCCACTTAATTTGCTTTCAGCTCTAGCCTTTCATTTTTGTGCTGCTCCTGAAAATGTTTGCAGGGTACTGTGGATGGATCTCTCTCCCAAAAACATTTGCAGGAGAGAATAGCAGCAGGTGATGAGGGAAAAACAATTGGTTTGATCTGTTATTACAAAATATTTGTGCCCTCCCTTCAGGCAATGCAACCTACCAATGCTCTTGCTTATATAAACCTGAGAAAGAAAGTTTGGGCTAAAAATAGGAAATACAAATTGTATAGGTTTGTAGCAGTTATTAGAAAAGCTATCAGATACCTTGTATCAATAATACTGGATAAGAAATAATTTGGTGTTAAACTCTTAAAGCAATTACTAGAAATATAGAGTAGTTTTTAACTGATCATGCTAAATAGTAAATACAAAACAGAAACATGTTATTTAGAACTGCAGTGACTAGAGTCCCATATATATCAGGTCAGTCTTTAAGGCTTGCTTTGTTGATTGGATTTGTTGGGGTTCTTATTTGCAAGAGGTAGTAGGCTTTCTATGTGGGTTTTTTTGCAGCAACAATTGGTAAAAGAAGATACAAAGTATGTCCTTCCTTTCCATTTTGGCTATCTTCATCAGCATACTACTTATCACTATCCACTGCAGCTCACAGTAGCTTTCCTTTGATGGCAGCAGTCTTTATGCATATCCCTGAAATTCTTCATCAAAGTGTACCTTGAAAGCAGTATTCATCTATAGGTAGATGCTATGCAGACAGGTTTAGACACTAAACTTGTCTACTGCTGAAAGGCATCAGTGATAGTTTAGTGTGTAGGATCTACATAAATTATTGTCAGCTTTAGACTATGGACCTCTATGTATCTTGTCACAGATCACTGACTTATACAGTCATCATTTTTGACTCTATATTAACTCTAAAGAGGATTTGGAATGGCAAGCTACAGTATACTTGTGAACAAAGTAAAAACCAGGTCATAAACCACATTTCAGGAATTTCAGTGTGTCTAAATATGTTGACTTCCAGTTTCTTATAATTTCTTGATCATTTCTGACTTAGAGAAGAGAAAAAGATGATGATTATCCTATCTCTACTTTGGGAGAAACCCCATGAATGCCTGTGCTGCATAACATTTCTGGCCACTTCTTGAAGACCCACTGCCACTGGGTAACCATGTAGATCAGTATTTTCATTTTTACCACCTTCATCCCAACATAAATAAGATCATTTTATTAGTTATTAATAATAAAGTTATGCCAAAATATTTACCCATTTGAAATTAAGAGACACACAAACTCCACATTTTTATAAGAATGATTCAAATAAAAAAATAAATAAAAATCGATAATGACCACAAAATAGAATCATAAAAGAGTATGGTTGGAAAGGACCTTAAGATCATCCAGTTTCAACCCCCCTGCCATGGGCAGGGACACCGACCACTAAACCATGCGACCCAAGGCTCTGTCCAGCCTGGCCTTGAACACCACCAGGTGTGGAGCATTCACAACTTCCCTGGGCAACCCATTCCAGTGCCTCACCACCCTCACAGTAAAGAACTTCCTCAAGTCTAAACTAAACTTCCCCTGTTTAAGTCTGAACCCGTTACCCCTTGTCCTCTCACTACAGTCCTTAATGAAGAGTCCCTCCCCAGCATCCCTATAGGCCCCCTTCAGATACTGGAAGG